>PVIY010001042.1:0-166624 GCA_004026745.1 Myrmecophaga tridactyla
AATCATTCTAAGCAGAGGAAATTTGGACACAGTCAACAGTATAGAAGTCTGAAAGAGACAGATGACCACGTGACAACGTTAGCGATTGAGTTATGTATGACTGGAATCATTCTAAGCAGAGGAAATTTGGACACAGTCAACAGTATAGAAGTCTGAAAGAGACAGATGACCACGTGACAACGTTAGCGATTGAGTTATGGATTGCTGGCCACCACAGATGCTACAGACTTCAGAGAAAGCACGGCCTGCCGATACCTTGATTTTGAACTTCTAGCATCCAAACTCGTAGACAATAAATTCCTGTTGTTTAAGCCAAGCAAACAAATAAAAAGAACTTTGTTCCTTTTGTAAACTTCTGCTCACTTATAAGCAGGTAGATGTGAGCCCAGGTGTAGAACTCCAGCCGCCTCTCCTTGCAAACCTAGGGAGTGTGAAAGTCAACCTGAAGTAACCAGAAATAAAATTCACTCCATAACTTTCCTTTCAGCAATGTGTTTTGAGGGATGTAACAGAAGGAAATGTTGTGAGGTTCTGGTTATCTATTGGACCGTTTGTCCATGCATGCATTTACTTATTAAAAGAATTGAATCTAAATGTTTCATGTAGCAGTGTGACCTATTCCCTCAAATGTCAGGAGGAGGATGAGCATGTGTGTAGGAATGGAAAAGTCCATTGTTTTCCCCCACCTGCTCTAACTGATTTGTTTACCTTGATGGGCAGATGCGGTGTGATAACTCCATGCAATATTTTCTAACAGAAAAAGAGAAGCCTTGACAAGCTGACAAATGGAAAGGAAGAACCCTCACAGATAGCTAACGATTAAGAAAATGTATAAGACTAATGCATGCAGGGCCAGGATCAGCACCTCCACCATCCTATAAGTCAACTTGTGAAAGATGTTATGTTGAGTGAGGCAGATCTCACAAGGAAACAGTCGTTTCATTTTGGTTTGTTTTCCACCGTCAATTTTTTTCTTAGAGTTTTTGAGATCTTTGACATATAGATCAAAGAATGATCTTGGAGTCAGAAAGATCCAGGTTAGACTCTGGGCATTAAAATTTCCTCCCTATGTGACTTTGAGAAAGTTTCTTTCCTGCTCTGAAATTGTTTCCTTACTTGAAAAGTGGGGCAATATAACAACCTTTCAGTTAAGGGCTAAGGTCTAAATTTGGTAAAGTTGATAAAGTCTTGGCAAGGCACAGACAATAGAGAATAGAAGCACCCGCTACTGTTATTGCTGTTTTTGCTATTCAGATGCAGGTTCCAACAACCTGAGCACAAGAAAGAGCAGTGAGAACAATAGAAGCATAGGTATTAAAGCTGCTGTGAAGGTCCAACCTCCACCCATTGGGCGACTTTGCTTCAGTATCCTGCTTCTGCAGGCAGTGGGTGGTATTTCTGGGAAAGGGGGCTTGTTACCTATTGAGTTACTGATTGACTTTTTCAGCAGCTCTAGGTATCAAGGTGGTCACTGAGTTACAGAGATAAAATGATAGAATGGGATGAGTGTAAGTGATAGAGTTGGGCATAAACTGAGATGAACGTTAGTTCCACCACTTAGAAGTTGAGAGGTTTCAGAAAGCCCCATAAACATTTTTGAACTAGTTGTTTTTCAGGTGAAATGGACAATTGTCGTGACACATGAATGAAATGAAATATGAAAATGTTAAGTACAATGGTTCACATATAATGTGTATTTTATATTTTTAGTTTGCTTCTTTCTTTTCTTCCTACTTTTGAGTTAAAATCTACCTTCTTGTACCTCAACCATTCATCCTTGCTTCAACCTCTGGATCAGTATGGATTAAGTTGTGTTCCTCTTTCATGATCAGGCAGTTATTCTTTTTTCTTTTGTCTCTCATTAAGGATAAATAACCTCTGGATCCTTTTTCATTCTTGCAGGATTTGATTGCCAGAGAGCTAAAGGAAGGAGATGCAGTGCCTGTGTGTGATTAAGGAATATAAATTGACTTTATATAATTATTCAAATGCCAAGATTTTGGGAGGCAAAGAACCTTCCAAAGAATGCACTTTTGGCAATGCATCTCTGTGATTTGTATCCCTGGACCAGTAGACATCATGTTAAGATTGGAAAGAGCAAATTTCTTATTCTTACAATAAATCATTCTTATGTAACTAAAGCTCCTTGGAACACAGGCTCTAAAGAGACAACACACTGTATTATTATTATCTGCCTCACAAACAGCACAGGCTAATTTTAGTGACCCATTTTGTCTGTTTTCATCCTTCATTTGTATACTTGGCCTTGCAAGTAGTGTAGTTTGAATAAACATTATAGCCTTATTTATGGGTATTCTTGCTAAGTGCTTCTCTTGGAGATGCATTATCAGACATTCAACATAAACCACAGAGATAGAGTCATTTATCCTTGTTAGCAGGAAAACAGAGAGAAGTTGTTTTTACCCACTATCCTGGGGGCCTGCAAGAGCCTTTATCTAAATCTAAGGCAATACAGGGAGAGGAGTCCCCAGCCAGTTAACTAAAAATTTTGAAAAGTAGTTTAAAATCTTTCAAGCTGCCTCTTAATAGCATTAAAGAAGAAAGGCTTGAGCTGCCAAGAAGCTAATATTTACTGAACGCCTACAATGTGCCCTGATCTGTGATAGGTGATTCCTATCTGTAATATATAGAAGAGGAAGCAGAGGTTCAAAGATTGAGGAATTTGTTTAAGGAGAGTGAAGCTGAGGTGTCTTTGCATGAAACAAAGCCTGTCTTGCTATACTAGTGCCAGGCAGACAGAAAGAATAACCTTGGGGAGAGGTAAAGACATCCCCTGTGTCTGGATGAAGGTATACTCGAAGGACTAACTAAGGTCAAAAAAGGTCTAGCCTGAAAGTTTTGAGAAAATGTTATCAGAAAAAAAAAAGAGTTAAGCCAAAAAGAGAAAGTCCCTTGCTAATTCCTGGGGAGTTAATGGGAAGAACTCTACAAACTGCCTATATGTACCACTGGAACCAAGAGGAGGAGAATAGTGGAGTAGAAATATTTTATTAAGGGAGAGTAGAAAAAGGAAATGGAGATTGAGAGTGAGGAAAGAAGAGGATAATTGAGGGGAATGAGTACCACCCCTCCCCCGCCAAAGTGATTCTGTGTGTCCTATGTCTCTTACTCTTCTCCTAAAATGATATATACAATGATTTTTATCCTTGCAAAACAAAAGTTGTTTGCAGTGCTTCTGTACTTAAAGTACTTTAAGATCAACTTCAGTGTAGATCACGTCTATTAAGAAGAAAGGAAAAAAGAACGAAATGACCCAAAAGATTGTCCATGATATCTGAGTAATAGCAGAAATGTCTTGTAAAGGTAAATCCAGACCTGACATAGACCCACTAATCCTTCTCCAATGACTGGACCAGGCTTTGCTGAACCCCCATGAGAGGTAGAATCGTAGATCTATCCTGTGACATTGGGGCCATTTGTTGCCAGTCATCCATTGTTCATGTCTATAGTCAGTACCTAATCATGTCTGAATAGGAAGGAAAATCTAATTCTATCAGATCATAATACATTGTCAGTAAAATTGAATATAACTTCAATGTTCTAAGAAAAGTAGTGAATAAATCTATGCAAATTCCTAGTAAAAAGTACCTTTGGGTTGTTACTTTTGCTCCTCTTAAACAACTACAGCTTGATTTCTATGATACTAATTCGAATGTATTTCATTTCTTAATTCTCTCCATGTTTAGTCATCCTGGGAAATAATCACTAGTCAAGTAGCTCGGGATTAGATTTCCCATTAAGATATTAATGCATATAGTGGACTGTGATTGCCTAATTCTTCCATCACCAGGTAACTTGCTTACTTTGCTCAGCTCTCTTTATAGTTTTGCAGGTCTGTTCACTGGTGTTTGTGTTGGTGCTAATTCCTCTATCTGTGGCACTATTTCAGTTATACTTGGCATTTGAATAGCTGGTTTGAGACTTGGACAGCTTCATTTGTAATTTTTCTATTCAGACATATTCTATAGCAACTGCCATTTAATGTTCAGTGATTTCCCTCCCCCTTTTACCATATTTGCAATCCATATACATGCTATAAATTGGCAGGGATAAGGGCAAGCTAATGTTTTCTGTTGCTGGAGATTTTCTCTCATTTTAAACTCATTTAAATCACTGTAGTTCTTTGCATGGTTGCAGAAAGAATTTAATACAAATTTTGTGCATTTGCTCATTTGTGTGCCATTGACAGATCAAATCTACATTTTTCTGGCTTTGGAAAGGTCCTCTTTTCACAAGTTTGAACAGTGATGTAATATCAGGCTTCTTCATTTTGGGGCTAAAAGTAAATCACAATGACTCAATTAACTCACCACATAGTGGCTAATTTATTGCGTAACTTTGAGTAATTTAGGAATCTTTAGGAGACTATCCTGGAAGGCGATTATAATGATTATTTTGCTGGATTATTGGGAGATGAGAGAAGTAAGTATTGGTTAGGGCAAGTAAGTTAAGCTGTTCCAATAACAAATAGACCCTGGAATATTGTGGCTTAACTAAATACAAGTTTATTTCCTGTTGCCTCCATATAGTACCATGTGGATGTCCTTGTTGGAGCAGCTGTCCATTAAAGCTGTGACATGGAGATTCTGGGCTCCCTTAAGCCCTTGGAGTTTTCCACTGTCTCTCCTTTATCTGTTTAGCCTAGTGTGGAGAAAGAGGGAGGGAGAGAAAGGGAGGAGGGAAGATGGAAATGGGAGGGATAGAGTGAGCAAAGGAAGAGTTGGGAAGGAATGGAGGGATGAAGAGAGAGATAACAAAGGATTTTGTAAGAGATATTTAGATGTCATATATGGAAGAACTGTAAATCACTTCCACCAACATTCCTACAGGCCGTCCATAATCACATTGTCTCACCACTAAGGAAGCTTACACATGTGGTTCAGCTTTGTGCCCAGAAGAAACTGAAAATCAGTAGGAAACCAAAATATTTCTTCTTTCCACATGTAGGACATATATAGCACCACCTCCAAGGTCCCATCCAGGTACTGCCTCCAGCAGGATCTCTGGGTGATGATGTATACTCTCCATCTTATTGATGTGGCTCTTCTTGGGTTGATATCTATGACTTCCGAAGACAAGTTATCAGATCAACAGTACCGTCCAGGCCAAAAGGGGGAAAAGAAGTGTAACAAATAAGGTATCATTGGCTGAAAGTTCAAATAGAGTTGAGAGGCTGCTCTGGAGGTCACACTTACGCAAGCTTCAGTTAGACGTTGCTACTATCATAACTTGCCAAACCCCAATCAAAACCATTTCCTGCCAATCCTAAAGAATACCTAAGGCATTATATAAGATTCTACAAAGTTTCCATACCCTAGGATAACTTTCCAGAAACCTACAATCTCCAGATGGGTCCCTGGACTAGAAAAGTCCTGAAATGCAAAGTGGCCAGCCCTTCCAGAACATCAACTAATTCTATCCCCCTATCCTATGTTATCGACAGCCCCATTCAACATGAAAAACTTAGACTGGGCTAGCCCAAATACCCCTAAAGAGTGGGAGAAAGATCAAAGGTGATGGTGGAGTTATACAGAGAAGGTCAGGTTTAACAAATGAGTATGAGTGCTGAATCAGTATATTGATATTTCTTTTAGTCTCCAATACTTTACAGCAGCTAGAAATAAACACCTAAAACTATAGCATTTTAAGCCATACCAAACTCTGAAATCTGTTCTACAACTAATTATTGCAAAGCTCTTTGAAATTTATTGTTTTTTTGTATATGTGTTATTTTTCACACAAAAAAAGAGAGAAGGAAGAGCATAATAGAGAAGATGGGATTTAACAAATGAATATGACTGCTGAATCTATACATTGATATTTCTTTTGGTCTCCAGTATCTTGGAACAGCTAGAAGAAAAAATGAAAACTTGTTGAACTATAACCCATACCAAACTTTAAAATCTGTTGCATAACTACCTGTTAAATTGTGCTTGGAAATTTATTGCTTTTTTGTATATATGTTATTTTTCACCAAAAAAAAGTTTAAAAAAAAGACAAGTTATTTTCTTCTTCTTCACATAACTAATATATAACGTTGAGCAGGGACAGAATACCCACAATGAATACTCCCTTTGGAAATTCACTCTCTTTTGGTGTCTCTGGTTTGTGACCACTAGAATCGTGTGCAGGTACTGTAGTTTCCTTAGTCTGGCACTGGGGAAATTTCTTGATTAGATTCTGGATCATTCCTCCCATAAAGTTTCCCTTGCCCATTTTTTTTTTTTCTGGGTTACTGGCTCAACTGCTATAGTTGTTGCTACATGGCAATAGCTGAAGTAGTCATAGGAGAGTGTACTGTCTTTGGGAAATGTGCAGATGTTTATTTATTTTCTCTTTTGCTTTGTTTTTTTGTAGAAGCAAAAGAGATTTGAGGCATAAGGGACAATTCAGTTCTAAAATAGTCAAATATATTTTTAGTCCAGGCGTATATCTATATATCTGTATCTATATATCTATTTCTCTTAAAAAATAATAGGTATATGATCTTTACTTAATTGCTGGTTCTATATGCCATCATCCCACATTCATCTTTCCTTCCTAATCTTAGATTTCAAGCCTCCCTTATTGTGTTGTTTCCTCAACTCTATGCCTATTCCTCCTGAGATAATTATGGGGAGCAACACATTTAATTAGATAGTTGCTTTTGGTCATTTTAATCATCTGCGTTTTACTAGGCCATTAATATTCAAATCCTTTTAAAATTCCCACTCTTACTGCTCAGATCTAGAAGCAGATGGCTTTCCTAGATTCAACTACCTTTCACCTCTGTTCCTTTTCATTTTGATTTGCAAACCAACCAGCCTTTCACTGAGTTCATCTCTTTCTTGGAATGCCTTGTTAAAGCATCCAATAATATCCAGTACACACTGATGGTTTATTTGTTCTAATTATTTCCCTTGAGCTGCCGGCTCAAGGTTTGCCTTATGCATTATCACAGGTCATAGTTGTACAAAATGCTTTGCTGCTGAATAACATGAGTTCCTATGTTTTCAACCTGCAAAACCAGTCCTTGCTGCATATTCATCCTCTAGGATAATGCCATGCATTTTAGTTTTGCATTATGGCAATATCCTTTTTCTAGTTATCAATGCTGTATTAGCCTGGGAAAATAGTACTGGCTGTTGCAGAAACACCACTGAAACCTCAATGACTTAGCATGATTTAACTTTATTTCTTGCTCATGAAAAGTCAGCATTTAGGATAATCCTAATCAACTCTTATGGTGGCCCTCCTCTGGATCCTTTCCATCCATCTAACCCATAAGGAAATAGTGTGTGAAAGAGCTTATGAAAGATATTAAGGGCATACATTACTCCTGTCCACATTTTATTGTCCATAATTTAACCCCATGGTTCCATCTAACTTGAAGGGGGCTGGAAAATATATTTATCTTGAAAGGGAATAATTTGGTAACCATGTAATTCTTAAAGAATTAAGTTAAATAACATGAATAATGTGTATAACCCTTGCAGAGTAGTTGACACATAGCAAATAGTCAATAAGTATTGGTTACCAATAGAGAAAGCACTTCATGTACTGAGTCATTTCAATAAAGTTCTGAAGAATCTCTCTCATATATCTGCATGGCTTAATCCAATTTATTATTTAAAAAAACAGATGACATTTTCACTTATTGAAATTCTGACAGCTCATAAATCCTAAAATTCAGGACCCATTGTGGAAAGCAAAAAAATGAAATGCATTCATTTTTGCATGCACACACTCATACATGCCATTGCATACATATGCACCGAATTCTTAAATTCTGCATGAATAAGAGATCATCTAACAAATTACTGTAACATCCTTTCACTGTGTTCTAATGAACCTTTGTAGACATATCTAAACTTAATGGGGCAATGCTGCTTTCTATTTAGACTAGAGAAAGTATAGATGTGCTATCCTTAAAACGACTTTCTATTATCCTCAGAGAGTAACACTACTCTGCGGAGGTGAATGCATTCCCTCTTTTCCCTTGTTCTGGAACATCAATAAGAAGTATAGGCTATCATTGAAAACAGGAGTTTGGGAGACCCAAATCTCTTGGTGTCTGTCCCATCAAAGGTTGTGTTCAGGTAAGGTCTTTGTGCGGGTGTAGGAAGTATGAGTGTGTGTGTGTGCGTGTATGCACAAGGGAGGGAGAGAGGGAGAGAATTTTGCCTGTTGCACAAAATGCCATCAGATCTTTATAGGATTAGGTAGAGGGAAGGGTGTCAACCAAAAGCAATGATAATGTTAATGAAACCAATGGCTGGAGAGAAGTTGCTGGTGAATGTCAATCTGAGGAAAAATGTCAGAAAAAGGCATTAATATCCTCCTATAAAGAAGCTTCAGATGGAATTGTCTTTTAGTACAACTGGCAAAAGGAAGCTTTTTCTACAATAATGTTTCATTCAAATCAGTTCCACTATGGGCACTAAAGGCCTCCCAGAAGGTTTGAGTCCTCTTTTAATTTCCAACATCAAGATTTTAAGTTACGTAAACTTCAGCATGCAGCAATTTGTTCTAAATGCCAGCAAAAAAAGACACCACAGTCAGTTTGTACCAATTTCTTCCTCCTCATGTGATTGCAAGAAAATCTTTCTTTTGCTTTTTTTAGAAGCAAACCTTCTCTTGTTTATTTTCATCTTATTTACTCTATCTCTTGAAGCAAAAGTGTTATTAAATCTAGAAATATGTTTATAATTTTAATGGTTAAGACTAAATTTGACAAAAAGGTAATGCCATCAGAGGCACAAAGAGGGCATCAGATATTCAGAAACTTGGTTGCACACTAAAAATGCCCAAATTAGACTTTTGTTTTATTTTACATTTCACTGACCATGGTGAGTGCCAATTGAGATGAATAAAACTCAGGATACCAGAGAAGGAGTCAAAGTGAATGAAGAGCGGGCAGTGTAACGGTGGTTCAGTGGCAGAATTCTCGCCTGCCATGCTGGAGACCTGGGTTCGATTCCCAGTGCCTGCCTATGCCACAAAAAGAATGAAGAGAAAGGATTATAATGACGGCCAGAGGGTCATTACCCTATAAGTCAAAACATCAAACCACAAGGGGTCAAAAGAACTAAATAATGGAAAAGAAAAGAAAGTCATTTAAATGGGAATATTTTCAAAAGACATCAGAAACACATTAGGTTTGAGCCCAGCTTAATCTAAAGGCTTCAGTGATCAGGTTGGTGGGAGCAGATGGGCGTCAGGGGGCATCACAGAGGAGACTGGGAAAAGATCTGTCCATCTTCCACTTATGGGAAGCAGAATGGGTAGTAGAAAATTGCCTCAAGGAAAGATTAACTTACTAATTATTTTTGAATCAATGATCCAGGTGGAAAAACCAGTCATCTCTTTATTTAGAGAGCTCTCAGCCACAGGACTATTAACAATTGGGACTGGATAATTCTTTCCTGTGTGATCCTGCACATTCAGCATCCCTGGCATCTACCCACTATATGCCACTTCCCGGTTATGTCAACCAAAGCTGTCACTAGGCCCAGTAAAATGCTCCTTGGAAAGCAAAATTGCCCCTGGTTGAGAAACCCTGATTTATAGGAATTTTACCCCCCAAAGTGAAAATGGCTGGAGGAGTCCCTCCATTTTTCTCAAAGCTGCCTGTTATTTTTAGGCTAAATAAGATTAAAAAAATATTTATTTTATTTGATCAAACAAGTTTTCTTTATTCAATTTGCTATGACAGCCAGTCTGAACTTATTCATGATTTTATCTACTTTCTATTGTCCTTTTCATGCTTTTGAAAATTCTTACTACCCCACCTTCTCTATCCCAACGATTTTAATTTATAAGTTCCAGATGGCCATAAACATCTTTTATCCTTTGTTTTGTGGCCCCTTGCTAGTTTTAAAAAAATGTTTTCTCTATGTAATAATAGCTAAATATCTGTTATATATAACTAGGCTTTCCAGGTGTGTATGGCCCAGTATAGAAACTCTAAGATATGTACATAGAAAAATGGGTCATCTGAAACTGCTCAACTCCTCTTAAAGATGTGCTTTTCTTAATTCTTATCTGTCCATTTTTATTGGGAGTCAGAGAGCATTATGTAATCGGTTCTGCTGTAATCTGTGTTTCTATAATGCAAATTACTTCACAATTGATTGGAAAATAGGAGCGTGATATCAATGTAATGCAGAGGAGGTCTTGTTGGTTCAGCTCCTCTCCAGCACTTTAATAGTTGGCCCTACCAAGTAACAATAACTGAACTCGAAGTACATGAGCTCAGTAGAATACAGCAGGCTTGAGAAGAATGCCAGTATGCTCCTCACGCTTCATATCATGCTCTTCCTCTTGGCTCAGTTTGGTCTCATGCTCTGCCTTGAAGTGCTTATTGCTCATTTTTTTAATCTATGTGCATTTTTTCTTGAACCTATATGTCTCAACCTTTTCTTACAAGGCTTTTACCACAGGCTTGCCTCCCACCCCTCTCTTTTTAATGGGAAAGTCATCCAATTACTGCAGCATTCCTTTATTTGAAATCAACATGCCTTTTAAATCATGCCAGTAGTTTCTTACTTATTGTTAGTTTTCTGGTTACAAAGTTACATAGGTGCCAAGTGGGCTACCTGAATCAAGATTCTCCCATAATTCTGTAATAGTGTTTGATTTTGCAGAATGTGTGTATCGCATTCAAAAAAATGCATGTATCACTTTCTAACAGAGTGGCCTGAAATTGGAAGAGAACTTAACAATAATTTCATCCAATTCTCATTTCCCATTCTTTTTTCCCTTGTTTGTTTTGTTTATTCGGCTATGAGTAACAACTAAAAGTACGTATTCAGAGAAGTGATATTTACTGGAATATTTTTAAAGCAGTTTAACTGAGAACATTCACATACCATACGATCCATCCAAAATATGAACTCAATGGCTTTTAGTATAATCACAGAGTTGTACATTTCATGACCACAATCAATTTTAGAACATTTTCTTTACTCAGAAGGGAAAAGCTCCATATTCTTTAGAGTTGTCTCTCAAGTCCTCTATTTTTCCCCAGCCCAACAGAGCCATTAATCAAATTGTGTCTCTATAAATTTATTTATTTTTACATTTTATATAAATGGAATCATGTAATATGTAGCACTTGTTTCTGACTTCTTTCACATAGCATGTTTTTTTTATTACTGTTCTTTTAATAATTAGAGAAGTTGTAGATTTACAGAAAAGTCATATAAAAAATATAACATTCCCATATACCCCCATCATTGATGCTTTACATTAGTGTAGTACCTGTGTAACAATTGATGAAAGAACATTAAAATATTATTGTTAACTATAGTCCATAGTTATATTAGGTGTATTGTTTCCCACCTAATTATATACATATATATATAATTATATACACATATATATAATAAATATACTTTTTTTTTAAACATGGGCAGGCACCAGGAATTGAACCCGGGTCTCTGACATGGCAGGTGAGAACTCTGCCACTGATCCACCATTGCCCTCTCACCCCATAATTAACACTTTGAAATGGCATCATACATTTGTTATAATTCATTAAAAAACACTCATTTATTTGTGCTATTAACCACAGTCCATCATCCACAACAAGGTTCACTGTGTTATATAGTCCCATATTTTATCTTTTAACTTTCCTTCTAGTAACACATGCAACCCAAATTTCCCCTTTCAACCATATTCACAAACATAATTCAGTGCTGTTAATTATACTCATAGTAATGTGTTACTATTACCACCACCCATTTCCAGACATTAACAAAGAAATTCTGAACAAATTAAGCATCAGCTCCCTGTTTTCTACTCCCATTCTGTCCCCTGGCAACCTATATTCTAGGTTCTAACTCTAGGAGTTTGCATATTATAATTAACTCATATCAATGAGATCATAAAATACTTTGTCCTTTTGTGTCTAGCTTATTTCACTCAACATAATGTCCTTAATGTCCATAATGTGTTGATGTTGTACTCTGTCACTTTGCTGAATTAGTTTATCACGTCTAGTAGCTTTGTTGTAAATTTTGGGGGGACTTTCTATATATAACATCAGGCCATCTACAAACAGAAAAGTTATTACTTCTTCCTTTCTAATTTGGATGCCTTTATTTCTTTTTCTTGGCTAACTTCTCTGGTTAGAACATCTATCCCAGTGCTGAATAACAGTGGTGACAGTGGGCATCCTTGTCTTGTCCCTAACGTTAGAGGGAAAGCTTTCAGTCTTTTATCACTGAGTACAGTATTACCTGTGGGTTTTTTCATTTGTTTGTTTTTAGCTATGGGTTTTTGATATGTGCCCTTTATCATGTTGAGGAAGTTTCCTTCTATTGCTATCTTTTGAAGTGTTTTTATCAAGAAAGGATTTGTTAAATGCTTTTTTCTTCATCAATCAAGATGATCATGCTGTTTTTCTTCATCAATTTGTTATATGGTGTATTATGATTAATTGATTTTCTCATGTGTAACACTCTTGCATTCTTGCATATCTGAGATAAAACCCACTTGATGATGTTGTATAATTCTTTAATGTCCTGTTGGATTTGATTTGCAAGTATTTTGTTGAGGATTTTGCATCTATATTCATTAGGGAAATTGGTCTGTAATTTCCTTTCCCTGTAGTATCTTTATCTGGCTTTGCTATTAGAGTGATGTTAACTTCATAGAATGAGTTAGGTAGTGTTCCCTCCTCTTCAGTTTTTTGGAAGAGGTTGGAATGATTGTTATTAATTTTTCTTGGAATAACTGGTAGAATTCACTTGTGAAGCTGATTGGCCCTGGGCTTTTATTTATTGAGAGGTTTATGATGACTGTTTTCATCTCTTTGTTTGTAATTGGTCTGTTGAGACTTTCTATTTCAGAGTCAGTATAGTGTTGTTCATGTGAGTCTAGAAATTTGTCTATTTCACTCAAGTTGTCTAATTTGTTGGCTTACAGTTGCTCATAGTATCCTCTTCGGTTCATTTTATTTCTGTGGGGTCTGTAGTGATGTCCCCCCTCTCCTTTCTGATTTTATTTGCATCTTCTCTCTTTTTTTTCTTTGTCAGTCTAGCTAAGGGTTGCCAGTTTTACTGATCATCTCAAAAAATAAAAAGCAACTTTTGGTTTTGTTAATTCTCTCTCATGTTTGTTTTTTGTTTGTTTGAAAGTTCAATTCCATGTATTTCTGCTCTAATCTTTGTCATATTTTTCCTTCTGCCTAGATTGGGATTAATTTGCTGTTCTATTTCTAGTTCCTCCATTGTGCATTTAGGTTTCTTATTTCAGATTTCTCTCTTTTCTTAATGTTGGTGTTTAGAGCTATAAATTTCCTTCTCAGCATAGCCTTCGCTGTATCCCATAAGGTGTGCTATGTTGTTTTCTCATTTTCATTGGTATCAAGATATTTACAATTTTCCTTGCAATTTCTTGTTTTGACCCACCAATTGTTTAAAAGTGTGTTGTTTAACTTCCATATATTTGTGAATTTTCCATTCTTCAATCTGTTATTGACTTCCAGCTTTCTTCCATTTTAGTCAGAGAAAGTGCTTTGTATAATTTTAATCTTTTTAGATTTATTGAGACTTGTTTTGTGATCTAACATGAAGTCTATCCTGGAGAATGATCCATGAGCACTTCAGAAGGACATATACCCTGTTGTTTTGGGGTGCAATATGCTGTACATGTCTGTTAGATCTATTTCATTTATCGTAAGTTCCCTATTCCTTACTGATCCTCTGACTAAATGTTCTATCTATTGAGATGAGAGTGGTGTATTGAAGTCTCCAACTATTGTTGTAGATATGTCTACTTCTCCCTTCAGTTTTGCCAGTGTTTACCTCATGTATTTTGGGGCAGCTTGTTTGGTGTTCTAGTTTGCTAGCTGCTGGAATGCAGTATACCAGAAACAGAATGGCTTTTAAAAGGGGGGATTTAATGAGTTGCTAGTTTACAGTTCTAAGGCCGAGAAAATGTCCCGATTATAACAAGTCTATAGAAATGTCCAATCTAAGGCATCCATCCAGGGAAAGATACCTTGGTTCAAGAAGGCTGATGAAGTTCAGGGTTTCTCTCTCAAGTGAGAAGGCACATGGCAAACACAGTCAGGGCTTCTCTCTCAGCTGGAAGGGCACATGGTGAACACGGCATCATCTGATAGCTTCCTCTCCTGGCTTCTGGCTTCATGAAGCTCCCCAGGCGGAGTTTTCCTTCTTCATCTCCAAAGGTTGCTGGCTGGTGGACTCTGCTTTGTGGTACTGCAGCATTCTCTGCTCTCTCTGAATCTGTTATTCTCCAAAATGTTTCCTCTTTTATAGGACTTCAGAAACTAATCAGAACCCACCCAAATGGGTGGAGACATATCGTCACCTCTTGATTAAATCATATCTTGATTAAATCACATCTCTAGGGAGATGATTTAGTTACCGATTCAAACATACAGTATTGAATAGGGATTATTCTGCCTTTATGAAATGGGATTTAGATTAAAACATGGTTTTTCTAGGAGACATACATCCTTTCAAACCAGCACAGTTGGGTACATAAATATTTATGATTATTTCTTCTTGGTGGTTTGCCCCCTTTATTAATACAGTGTCCTTCTTTGTCTCATAACTGCTTTTGCATTTAAATTCTATTTTGGTGATATTAATATAGCTGCCTCAGCTGTTTTTTTGGTTACTGTATACATGGAATATCTTCTTCCAATCTTTCACAAAGGTTGTGTCTTTGTATTTAAGATAAGTCTCCTGTAGATAGTGTACAGTTGGATCATACTTTCTTATCACTCTACCATTCTGTGTCTTTGGATTGGGGAGTTTAAACTGTTAATATTCAATGTCATCACTTTAAAGGCTATACTTCAACCATTTTATCCTTTGGTTTTTATATGCCATATCTTACTTTTGTCTCACTTTTTACCCTTTGGTTACCATTAGTGACAATCTTCATTTCTACACTCTACTCCAAAACTCTCTCTCCTATCTTTTTCTTTCAGCCTGCAGAACACTTTTTAGTGTTTCTTGTAAGGCAGGTCTCTTGTTGAAGATCTGTTTCCATTCCTGTTTATCTGTGAATATTTTAAAATCTTTCATTTTTTTTGAAAGTAACTTTTATTATATATATCACAGTCTCCATGTCATCATGAAATCTAACACAATTAACAGTCTCATGTAATAACAGTACATAATCAATTTTTTTAATTGTCTCAAAGGTGTTATGTTTGAATAAAGATCCAAACAATGTGCACATGTTGCTTTATCATTTAAATAGTTTATATATATCTACTTATCCATTTGCAAGCTGTCTGTTTCTTCAGTTAGAATAGCAATGCCATTTAAGGGGGGGGATTTCAGGCTATTTTGTTCTTTGCTGTAACTCCAGCATCTAGGATAGTTCTGGACAGAGAGTAGAAATTCAACAAATGCTTGTGGAATGAAGGAATAAAGTTGCAACATGGATGAAACAGCCCAAAGAGTATGCTGTGTCAACCTGTTTAAATGTATTACATTCCAACATGAATACTTTTGGCATCTTTTCTCATCTATAGATGGACAACTATCATCACTTTGCACAGTTATTGTGAGAATTAGAAACAATACTGTTACAGTGCCTGGCACCTTGTTCACACTCAATGTAGCATCTCTTTCTGTTTTTCCACTGGAACTGCATTTGTTAGGCACATCTTTCAGGCATAAGCAGATTGAAAGGTGTGTACTATAGCATTTGTTCTTGCCCAGTGAGAGATCTGGCCTTTGCCTAGTTCCTGTGAGGTAATCTCTAAACCCTTGGATATTCCCAAATGAAAATATTTTTATTTTTCTTTCAGGGTAGGCACCTTGGGCCACACCTGAGAGGTTAAGCTAAAGCCAGGTAATAGGCCAAGCACCAGAATAGGGAGCATTCAAGACTAAGTTAAACAACATGAGTAATCAGTCTGCCAATCATCATGCCTATGGATGAAGCCTCAGTAAAAATTCTAGACACCAAAGTTTGGACAATATTACTGGGTTGCAATATTCTGGCGTATTCTCACACACTAATAACTGGGAGGGTATTGCCATGTGAGGACAATGGAAGCTTTGCTGTTGGAATCCTCCACGACTTTGCCCTATGCATCTTTTCCTTTGGCTAATTTTAAACAATATTCTTTCACTATTATGTTCTGTGACCATGTGATAGAATAACTTTCACTTAGTTATTTGAGTCATTCTAGCAAATTATCAATCCTGAGGGTGGTCTGGGAACCCCACCAGCTTGCAGTTTATATCAGCAGTGAGTGCAATCTTAAGGATGTACTCCCTATGTGTTTGGATACTAACTCCTTACATTTGGTGTCACAAATCTTGGGCATGCATCACAGTCTGGAATACTGTGCTGTTAAACTTTCCACTTGGTTCTCTCTGAGTATTTGGTGTCAGGAGAAGTGGGATTCACTGATATAACATGACTCATTGAAATGTATGGTTTGGGATAAGGAAGATGAGAGTGGCGGGGGGGTGGTGGTGGTGAAAGGTTGATTCCTGAATAGCCACAAGATCATTCATGGTATCAAACACCTGTTGTGCTGCAATCAGTACTGGACATAAGAGTTCCCAATAGCATTTAAATATGATGAATCCCACTCTAGAGAAATGACTCATTGGATGCATAAGGAAATGGAAATCAACAACAAAAAAGCAAAATATGTGATACCTTGGTTGCTGTTGTCTCTAATAGATAAAATCACAGTGTAAGGAAATGTCAGGACAAATACTGATACTGGGCCAAGCTTGGATCCCTGACCATTCAAGTTTTAGCCATGAGCCTCAGTGAAACTTCTGTAAGGGAAAATTTATGTGGTAACAACAGATAGGGAAGAAAATTTACACGCTGAAAGAAAAAGGAGAAAATGAAGGTACTCAGGGCAACAGTGTGGCAATCTTTTCTCTACTAATAAATGGGATGGATGAAGCAGAAATTGATGGAGTGGAAACAAAGGTCTTAATGCAGCCCTCTCAGAAGGTGGAGGGGCCCATGACAGCCCCTGCTGGTACCCCAACATGGAAGGACCCTAAACAAATCAGTTGTATTTACCCTAGAGTAGAGAATTTTAAAAGCAGCAAGGCAAAGATGACAATGAGAAAACTGATCCAATTACCTGGGGGCAGGGGTCCTATCATCTAGTCAAAATAAGGTCCCTTGGCCCACCCCCAGCTGTTGAACTGTCAAGGAATGGACAAGAGATATCTCTGAGACTCTGACATGAGAGTCCCATGCACTGTGCATCTAGAACCTGTCAGTGTAGTTTCCATGGGGCCTATATTAGATTTAGAAAATAAGGGAATGTATTAGTGAAGGGATTAGAGTGAAAATTTGCATGAAAATGGAATGTTTGAACTGAACTTATCTGAAGTGGCTGCATCTCTTCTATTTTAATATATTATGTGGAAAGATTTTTATCCTGACTTAAGAACACGTCCCCTACTTTGGGTAGTAAAAAAAGGCATCAGAAATCTGCCCTGCTGCCAATATTGATTAGGCAGGTGAAATGGGATCCAGTGAGATTGCCTGAGGGCATGCAGGCTACTGATTTTCTGTACAGTAGCCCTGTGTGCAGCACAGACTGGAGCTTAACTGTAGGAATTTTCAGGGTGTAGTAAAACAAGACATATCAATGGTCATCAAAAAATCCCCTTCCAGGATCACAAGGTGATTGGAACTGGCAAGGAGATATCTTGGTTGCTTGCTTGAGATGGCCATCAGGCTCTCTGAGGTGTGTAGACATTGTGGAGAAGGGTATGGGGATGCAGCCTAGCAGAGGTGGCTGAATGCAGACATATTCCTCTTGTACACCCTGGGGTACAAACATTCCAAGAAGAACTGCTTTGCCTCCCAACAGGGGAAAAAGTCTTTGAATACTTGGCTTAAATTGGAAAATACTGAAATGCTTTTCAAATCCTATTGTGCATAAAGCCTTGTAAATAAAGCTTTTATGAGAACTGACCAGAAATATCATCCACAATGCCAATGATTTTAGAATTAAAATATTTGAGGATAGCAGTTCCAAATATCCAAAAAAATACCCTGGATAACCTTAATGATGAAATAAAGCAGTTCTTTCATCACTCTCCTCATTGTGATAGTTTAAGGAGATGACCTTCTGGGGTTGAGTAGGGCTCCTTCAGGCCCCGGAAGGGGTTGGCTGTTCTTCGCCTGGCCTTATTGGTGAGAGTCTCTTTAATTTTTGAACAGTTTTGCCTGATGAAGGATTCTTGGCTGGCAATTTTTGTCTTTCAGTACCTTAAATATATTATACTACTGCATTCTTGCTTCCATGTTTTCTGATGAGAAATTGGCACTTAGTCATATTGAAGATCCCTTGTATGTGGTCAATTATTTTTCTCTTCTGCTTTCAGGATTCTTTCTTTTTCTTTGGCATTTAGCATTCTGATTAGTTTGAGTCTTGGATTAGGTCTATTAAGATTTATTCTGTTTGGAGCACATAGCAATTCTTGGTTGCTTATGTTTATGTCTTTCATAAGATTTTTGGAAATTTTTGGCCATTATTTCCTCAACCATTCTTTCTTCCCCTTTTCCCTTCTCTGCTCCTTCTGAAACATCCATGATGCATTTGTTTGTGCAACTTTATACTATCATTCAAATCCCTGGGACCTTGGTCAACTTTTTCCATTATTTTTTCTATCTGTTTTTCTGTCTGTAAGATTTCAACTATTCTGTCTTCTGGTTTGCTGATTCTTTCTTTGGCCTGTTCAAATCTGCTGGTGTTTGCCTCTAGTGTTTAAATCTCTTCTATTATGTCTTTCATTCCATAAGTTCTATTATGATTTTTTCACCCTTTCAAATTCTTCATGGCCACA
The DNA here is from genome assembly GCA_004026745.1 of Myrmecophaga tridactyla. Classification (NCBI taxonomy): domain Eukaryota; kingdom Metazoa; phylum Chordata; class Mammalia; order Pilosa; family Myrmecophagidae; genus Myrmecophaga; species Myrmecophaga tridactyla. The sequence continues at coordinate 18,831 of PVIY010001042.1, forward strand.
TAGTGTCTTGTTAATATCCTTTGTCTATTTAGCCATATTTTATTTAGTCTCCTTGAATTAACTTAGGAAATTTGTTTGAACAAATTTAAATAGTTATTCCAAATGTTGTGTCTCCTCTGAAGTTTTATTTTGTTCCTTTGACTGGGCCATATTTTTCTTTTTCTTAGAATGGCTTGTAATTTTTTTGCTGATGTCTAGGCATGTGATTATTTCTCTGAAAATCAGTTTCTCTCTGTTGTGTGAGGTTTTGTCATTGACTGGCTTTGTGTTAAGGCTTTTCTTTGACAATTGATTCAACTATTCTAAATCTTTATAATTGCCTGTGTTTAACTGATCAGATTTTTTTGTAGCTCTTCTTCTTCTTCTGATACTGGCCCTGGATACATGGTACAATTTTAAGATTGGATAATTTGTGCAATTGTTTCACCTCCAGAGGAAATTTTCCTTCCTTCTGTTTCTTCTTTGGGAATCAATCTGTTCTGTTTGTTTTTGTTTGCCTTTATAGTTTTTGTTTTTACATTCCTTTCAATATCTCTGTTTTTTGCCTGGAGGGAAGTTCTGGAAGTGGGTAGCCCCTGAGAGGATGTTCTCAAGTCAGTATTTCCTAGCAAAAACAGGGACAGGAACCCACACAGGGAGCACAGAGCAGCACCAAAGAGCTCTGGGGGAAAGGGTCAGAAAAGATGCCAAAAACCTTTTCTGATGACACTCCAAAGCTGCACTTTTCTAGCCTGCCCTGCCAGTGCTGCCCTTCAGCAAACTATCCCCCACAGCCCTAAGGAAGCCCTCAGTCTCTAAACCTCCACTGCCTCTGCCCCTGTTGGGGGCAGGGTTAAATAAATGACTGCAGCTGTCCCTGTCTGGGGCAGGCTGAAACAACTCAGAGCTGGGACCTGGTAATTTGAATTTGCTGATCAAAAGCCATGATAAATGATTGGCCATGCCCCCCACCCCTCATCCCTATTCTTGGTTAAGATGGACTTCCGTGTCCCACTCTGTCTGTAGCAGTCAGACCCCAAAGAGGGATCCTGAGCACAAGGGACCAGACCCCGAGGAGGCCTACCTTAAGTGGGGAATAGTTACCGGCAGCTGCTGTGGAGTGAGCAGCTCACAGTTCTTTACCCTCTTTCTTCCGCTCTTCCTTGGATGCTGTACAGTGCTCTGCTGGCCTCCAGAGCCCCAGAATACTTGTTTCTGCCAGACCCTGCCTCTCTATTAGCTGTTTGGGAGAAGAAGCAAGTCCTGGAGCTCCCTTCTCTGCCATCTTCTCCAGAAATTATCTTCCCATCCCTTTTGCGAATAAAGAAACTGAGGCCCATAGATCATGACAATTTGTCTCCTGTTTTTCTCTGTAGCCATGAAGCTCACAACAGAATTTTGTGCTCCATTATAGAATATTCCCTTAGCTTAGACTTGCTGCTATAACTATTTTTCCTTCCCCCCTCTCAGGTTATTACCTTGTAAAAGAGTTCTGATGCATTAGTGGTTTTTATTGAAAGCCACCGCCAATCTGCTTTGGAAATAGGCAAGGTATAAATAATAAATAAATAATGAACAGCAGAGCAGAGAGATTTTACTGCTTGTTGGCAGCAGAACTGGGACCAGAGCCTAATTTCCAATTTCCAGTCCAGTCCTCTCTCCACAGAATCTTCCCTCCACAATGCATTTATGAGCCTCCTACTTTATATTATTGTGGCCTTAAAGACTCAATGAATAATCACTGGGGTACTGCCAGGTTTATTCCCAGATGCTCTACTTACATGGCTAGTCAAGCCAAAGTTTAATGTCATAGATATGCATGTTGTCATCTTAAATAAATGCAGCATTATTAGCTAACTAATGAGAGAATCATTGGTGATTTTTTTCCTTCTAAGAGGAAAGATTTTACATGGGACTCCACTTTCTTTTCAGGTTTGGTTAGAGAAATAACCTTGTTTTCTCTACTAAGGTTCATATAAAAATGAAACTTTTAACCTGCATTTCATTAGCACCAAATTCTAATCAGTCCGAGAAAAGTAAGCATTCACAAACATTTTATACATTAGGGCACAGTTTCCATGTTCCCTCACCATACTCTTATTTTCATTCTTTTAAACTTCTTGGCAAAATATTCAGCAAATAAAGTGAAGGATCCAGAACAGCATTTTTAAGAAGAAATCTGGAGCACCAATAAAGGACTAAAATATAACAAATTGAGAGAAAAAAAAATTACAGCTTGTTCTGACCTAAGTTAAATAGGGAAAAAATAGGAGAATAATTTTTAAAAAATGACAAAAAATAGAGCTTTCAAAATTCAGTCCTTGGCAGAATCTGGCCTATGGTTGAGATTTGTTTGAATGTCTTGCCAAAATTATAAATCTGAAATCTTAAAATCTGTGAAAGTCTGTGCACGAGTCCTGTGTTTTAGCATGGCAACCATTGGCTGGAACTGAGTCTTAGGGGCTACCTTTCTTGAAAGAAAACAGGATCCATTTTTTTTTCAATTCCCATCACTGACTTCTGAGCACAGCATTGATTGCCATCCTTTAATATTATATGTCTGGTTCCCGTAGGTATCAATGAGCATGAACCATGTAATGCAGTCCTGTTAGTTTTATCAGAGATACGCTCTTAGTGTCTTACTTTTTCCAACCCACATAATATGTTACATTAGCCTATAATTATATAGGAAGTCCAAAAATTAGAGATGAACCCCAGCATTTTAAGATTTTCTCTGGTTCACAAAGGCTTTAAAAATTCTTATCTATTTCTACATATGCTATTATTTTCCTTTGATAAACATTTATTCACCCTGCATGAAACTTAAAGCACAATAGGAGTGTAATTCTTTTTTTCTTTTTCTTTCTTTTCTTGCTCAGTGATAGGTTTCATTCATTAGGACCTGTCCTGACATCCTTGCTGCCTGCTTCAGTTCCACATTCTGGCTTTTATGTCTTGGTACAGTAGACAAAATATGAGAGCTGTTGAACAAAGTCTCAACTAAAAAATATTTTAAAAATCTCAAAGAATAATTTTAACAGGATATAGAAAATAACCTTTGAAAAAAGGATTAAAAATGTCTCCCCAATTTATGGTTAAATTCTAAATTGACTGTGTACTGTTACTTATAAGACGATACTTATAGTTATTTGAAGTTTTAGTTTTTCAAAGCACTTTCTCTGACTACATTAAAGTCTCAAAACTCTCTACTTCACTGCCATAATCACCTTTGTTTTAGGTCACGAAAGTGGTTTATTGCTTCAGTTTCTTTTTTATCATCTTCCTGGACTCTACCCTGACTCCCTTGGAAACTGCAAATTGTTTTGCTGGCTGTTCAGTGAATTCATTGATTTATTTCTATGTTGGCAAGTTGTGACTAATTTTGTCTGGAAATTTTACTTATTTGTTTTTATTTAAGTTTTTATTATGGAGATTTTCAAAAGTACTCCAAAATGGAGAGATTAGAACTATAAACTCCCATGTGCCTATCAGCATCAACAATGAATAAAATAGAGCAAATCTTATTTTATCTCTCTTAGATTACATATTATATGATTGTATTCATCACTACTTATTTGTAAATGTATTTGTATTTGTAAGAGACAATGGCTCCTTGTAACCCAATACCATTATCATAATCTAAAAAAATTGCTTCATTCATTTAGCATTAATTGTTAGAATTAATTAATATTCAGCATTGCTAATTTTATTAGATAGCATTTGAACTAATTCCCAATCTGTGTTCAAATCTCTGTATTGCTCTATAAATGTCTCTTTAGGGTTGGTTTGTTCAAATAAGGATTTATACACTGCTTTCAGTTAATGTCCACTAGTTTTTTTGCTCTCTAATAGCATCCTTCTCTTTTCCTTTTCTTTTATTTTTTCCTTACTAAATTATATGTGGAAGAACCTGGGTCATGTATGCTGTGGAAATTCCTCTATTCTGGATTTAGCAGAATATGTCCTGTAGTATTATTAAATAGCACAAAATTTGCTTGTCCTCTCTATTTTATATAAATTATTAATTAGATATGGAGCCTTGATCAGGCTGAAGTTGGATGTTTTGGTGAGGATATTTCATAGGTCATACAGTCTACTGCCCATTGCAGTACCTCCAAGAAACCTCATCTGACTGTCTCTTTTTTTGTGATATTATGTGTGATCATCACTTTCGGATGTTATTCTAATTCTTCCATTATGAAGTTCTTCTCCTAAAGTTCTTCACCTAAAAACTTTGGCTTGTTCCTTCCATAGACTGCAGGAAGATGATTTTAATAGAAAACAAACAAACAAACAAACAGAAGCAACCAGAAAAAAGCAAACAAATGCATTACTATATTAACTTTTAAGTTTTGCAGTTGCTTTGGTTTCTGGGACTCTCTGTTCTCGTTTAAAATCTCCCTCCTTATATTCCCATGAGCTTCACCTTTGTAACTTGTTTCTTCCAACCTCACTTATACAGTCAATCCTGTTTGGGACTGCCTCTCTGGTTCCAAACTGACAGTGGATTAGGAATCTGCACTGACCACTCCCTTGAGCTCCATGTAGCACAATAAAGGACTAATCCCTCTCCTGACCTACCTTACCATGTCTTGGGTAGGTTCTTACCATCTCTTGGCCCTTGTAGTCTACAAAGAAGGATCAGAAAGTAATCATCAAACGGAACAGTTAGGGAGACATTTTCATTGCCTTTTTGCAAATAAGGAAACCAATGCAAAGGGAAGCAAAGGGGTTTGTTTAAAGATGCACAGAAAGATGGGGACTGAGCTGGGCACAGATTGTGTATTCTCAGGCTGCGGCAAATCTTCAAAGCTGGAGGCTTATAAATTTAATAGATGGACTCTAGATTCAGGCTTTCAGAAAATGGGCACTGCTAATTTGAATTAATGACATGAAAGAGTTTTTTTTAAATCACTAGTTTTATTGTTGCTACTCTTGTTGTTGATACTCTTTATTCACACATCTCCTTCAAAACATTCTGGTTCTATAAGACCAACTGTCTCATGCCAAGGGAAAACTCCCTCACAACCAGCACTTTCATTCAATATGGGCAGTAGTATTTCTAAATATGAAAGAGAAGAGAGCAGAGGGCAGATGATGGAGAAGAGGAATGCAAAGATGAGAGAGAGAGAAATTCCAAGGGAAAACTCCTTCACAACCACCACTTTCATTCAGTATGGGCAGTAGTATTTCTAAATATGAAAGAGAAGAGAGCAGAGGGCAGATGATGGAGAAGAGGAACGCAAAGATGACAGAGAGAGAAATTTGAAGATGGAGGGTACGACAGAGGCAAGGTGAAAGCAGAGAGAAAAGGGATGGGGAAGGGGAGAAGACTTGATCTTTTTTCCAGTATGGCTCTGCATAGAGACAGAAATAGACACATAAGGACCAATTTGTTTTCCTTCAGTATGCTGTTCCTGTCATTGTCATCATTGACATCATCTTAAGTTATTTCATGCATACATCCAATCAGCAATTCCTTTAAAGGTCTAATATGCACCAAGTATGAAGAATAGTGGGTAAAAGAAACAGCAGCATGGTCCCTGCTATCACAGATTTTACAGTCCAGTAGGGGTGACTGACAATATTCAAACATGCAATGACAAATGTAACACATGCCATGAAGAAAAGGCACACAGTATATAATAGGGAGATATACTCTAAGCATCAAGAAAGATTCCCTTCAGGAGATCAGGAAATATCTTGAGTTGAATGAAATCAAGAGCACAACATCTCACAACTTATTGGATGCAGTGGAAGCAGTGCTCAGAGGGATGATTTATAGCACTAAATACTTACATTAAAAAAGAAAAAAAGAGCTCAAACCAAAGACCCAACCGTACACCTAGAGGAACTAGAAAAAGAACAGCAAACTAAACACAAAGTATGCATAAGAAAAGAAGTAGCAAAGTCTAGAGAATAAGTAAATGAGATAGAGAATAATAATAATAGTAAAAAAAGAGAATTAACCAAAAATTGGTTCTTTGAAAAGATCAAGAAAATTGACAAACCTTTTAATGACAATCAGCACATTAAAAGAATTATACTCCATGATCAAGTGAGATAACCCAGGTATGCAAAGGTGGCTCAGCATAAGAAAATCAACTAATGCATTACACTTACCTTAACAGAACAAAGGGGAAAAAAAACATGGTCATCTCAATTGAAGAAAAAAAGGCATTTGACAAAGCACTCTAACTTGATAAAAACAGTTAGGAACATAGGAATAGATGGAGATTTTCTCAAAATCAAAAAGATCATATATGAAGAAACCCACTGCTAATATCATTCTCAGTGGTGAAAGACTGAAAACATTCCCTTTAAGATCTGGAACAAAACAAGGATGCCCACTGTCATCACTGTTATTCAAAATTGTACTGGAAGTTCTAGCCAGAGCAGTTAGGCAAGAAAATGAAATAAAAGACATCCAAATTGGAAAGGAAGAAGTAAAATGTTCCTGTTTGCAGATGACTCGATCCTATATATTGAAAGACCTGAAAAATCTCCAACAAATCTACTAGAGCTAATTTAAAAATTCAGCAAAGAGACAGAATACAAGAGTAACATGCAAAAATCAATATTTTTACACATAAGAAATGAAAAAATCTGAGGAGGAAAATAAGAAAAAAATCCAGTTACAGTAGCAACAAAAAGAATCAAATAGCTAGGAATAAATTTAACCAAGCATGTAAACTATAAAACATTGCTAAAAGAAATCAGTGAAAACCTAAATCAGTGGAAACTCTTCTGTGTCATGGATTAGAAGACTAAATATTGGCAAGATGTCAATTCTACCCAAAATGATTTACAGATTCAATGCAATCACAGTCAAAATTCTAACAGTTCTAACAATTTTCTTTACAGAAGTGGAAAAGGGAACCATCAAATTTATTCAGAAGGGTATGGGACTCTGAATAGCCAAACACGTCTTGAAAAAGAACAAAGTTGGAGGACTCACACTTCTGGATTTTAAAGCTTATTGCAAAGCCAGTGGTCCAAACAGCATGGTACTGGCTTAAAGATAGATACATTGACCAATGGAATCAAATTGAGATTTCAGAATTAGACCCTCATATCTATGGCCAATTGATTTTTGACAAAGCTGCCAAATTCCAATAATCACTTCAACAAATGGTACTGGATATCCATATGCAAAAGACTGAAATTCCCTTTCTCATACCATATACAAAAATGAGCTCAAAATGGATTTAAGACCTACATTTAAGAACCAGGACTATGAAAGCCCTAGAAGAAAATGTAGAATAGCATCTTTCCAAGACCTTGTAGTAAACAACGGTTTTTATACCTTATACCAAAAGCATGAGAAGCAAAATTAGAAACTATTTTTATGAAAGGATTTAACCAAAAAGTAAAAAGCCAGCCTACAGAATGGGATAAAATATTTGTAAATCACATATCTGATAAGAGTTTAATTTTTAGAATTTATGAAGAAATCCTACAATTCAACATCAAAAAGACAAATAAAATTTAAAAATGGTCAAAAACTTGCATAGGCATTTCTCCAAGGAAGTTACAAAAATGACCAATAAGCACATGAAAAGATGTTCAACATCATTAGACTTGAGAGAAACGCAAGTTAGGACCACAATGAGATGCCATTTTATACTCACTAGAATGGCTACTATTAATAAAATAAAACAAAAATTAGCAAGTGTTGGAGAAGATGTGGAGAAACTAGAGCATATATTCATTGTTGGTGGGAATGTAAAATGGTACAAGCACTGTGGAATACAGTTTGGTGGTTCCTCAGAAAGTGAAGCATAGAATTATCTTATGATCTGGCAATCCCTCTTCTGGGATAGTCTAAAAAAATTGAAAGCAGGGATTCGAACAGATATTTGCACACTGATATTCACATTGACATTATTCACAATTGCCAAAAGATGGAAGCAGCCAAAGCATCCACCAACAGAACATGGTTAAGCAAAATATGGGATATACATACAATGGAATATTATGCAGCAGCAAAAAGGAATGAGGTTCTGATGCATGCAACAACATGCAATAAACTTGAAGACCTCATGCTGAGTAAAATAAACCAGGCACAAAAGGAAAAATATAGTATGATATCACTCATATGAAACTGAATAAGCAAATTCTTAACACCAGAAATTACAATACAGGTTAGTGGAGACTCGGAGAGGGATAGGGAAGTGAGAATTGAAGCTTAATTGGTAGAGGATTTCTTTTAGGATAGTGGAAAGTTATGAAATAGATGGTGGTAATACTTTTACAACATAGATAATGTAATTAAGACCACTGAATTATGTATCTGAATGTGAAATTTTAGTGTATATACATATTACTAAAATAAAAAAAGAGAGAGAGAATAATGTGTCTGCCAGTGTGTCTGAGCAAAGATCTTAAGGATTCATAAAGTTGACTAGACAGAGAGAAAGTAAATGGCATCTCGGGAGGTGAGCAGTATTTAGTGCAAAGGCCCTGTGGCAGGAAGCACACTGACCATCAAGGGGACTGAAACAGTGAATTAGGAGATTATATGTTAAATTGAGGGGTTATTGGCATAATGGCAGCAGAAAATGCAGAGCCTTGCTTAACCTTTATTTTTAAAAACCCTAATAGTGAAACAAAGCCAGGGAAGAATTTTATTAAGCATCACCTGGTATGAGGAAAACAAGTAGAGAAGCCATTCTCCCACTGAAAAGATAGTTGTAATGTAGTTACCCCCAATGAACAGCAGCCAAGGCATTAATTACACATCAGACCAAGGACCAAAAACAAATTCTCTGGAAACCTTTCTCCTTGTTGGAGAAAACTGCTTTGGCCAATGTAAGAGCTCATGTAACCAATAATGAGAAAAGTTAGTAATTATGGTATTATTTAGGCAGAAGAGGGCTGGCTGGGTGGCTGCCGTGGCTCAGCAGGCAGAGCTCTGACCTGCCGTGCTGGAGGTCTGGAGTTCGATCCCTGGTGCCTCCTGCCCATATGCAAATTAAAAAAAAAAAAAAAAAGAAGAGGGCTGGCTATAAGAAACATCAGTGGAGTTCATTTAAATAGTGTTTCTCTGTTCTCAACCCTCCCACGCTTTCCATAGTCTCCCCATGGACTATGGACATCACATGTTCATCCTGTGCTATGAACAATCCTCATGAATGATCTGTTTTGAGTGGGAAGAGCAAATTATATTTGTGCATCACATGGGAGTAAAAAGAAGTCCATTGCTGGGGAGAGAAGATCAGCTCCAGAAAGCTCAAGTTTCCTAGATCTTCCTCCCGGAGGCTGAAGGGATCAGCATTTCAGCACATCTTTAAAACATCTGCGACACTTTTGTTGGGCCACTGCTTGTCAGGACTGGACTAGAGAGACAGGAAGAGATGGTCACCTAGGCCAGTTCTCTGGTTTTCAAGCTGTGCTTCGTGATATTCCGTTTGCAAATAGGAATATCCCTCAGGAGTTGCGATAGTGAGGCTGGTCTCTCGGTCCTCCCACTGTAATAAAGCAGCATGCCTATTATATTGATATATTGAGCTACAATGTCAGATTTTATTTGAAAAGCCGGGTTCTTTTAGAAAATATATTAGAAAGCTACAGGTCTTACAGCAAAGCTTCGTGTCTGGGACAGGGATAGTTTGACTGCTGCTCCCAATTTGCCATAAATAATTGGGGAAGTTGGGGGAGTCACTTACCCCTTTGGGTTTCAGTTTCTTTATCTATTCATGGAGGATGCACATATCTGCCCCGCATGTCTCACAGGGCTGCTGTAAGAACTCAGAATTGGGACAGTTTGAAAGTGTTTTGCCCAATGCAAATGCAAGACTTTCTTTTCTTTTCTTCCTCTCTCTCTCTCTCTCTCTCTCTTTTTTTTTTTTAAGTCATAGACATTACTTAGGATGCTGTTTTTAGGGAATCAAAATTCACTTAGATATCCCTAGAGAGAAAAAATGCTATCAAGTTGGAAGCTGATGTTATACATTTTAAAAATATAATAATGGAAAACAACTTACTTTGCCAGTTTGGTACACTGTACAGGCTAACTACACACTTCTGAGGGAATGTGTGTGTTGGGCTAAAAATATCTCCAGGGATTGAAGGATGAGATAAGGTTTTCTCACCAAAGTAATATGGCAGGTTCTGCGTCTAGCTGGGATGGAGATAGCAGTGAAGTACACTGAATCCCTGACCCTGACAGCATTTGAGAGATGATTCCTGTAATTGCTAGTACGTGCAAGTCCAGGGAGTAAAGAACGTAAGGGGTTCCCTTCCCCCAAGGCCATTAGAATCTGATTTGTTTTTCAGTAAGAAATGTGACAGAAATTATGTGGGCTCCCGAGGTTTCCTTCTTCATATTGTTCTCTTTAGATTGAGCACAAAGTCCTATCCCAAAGAATCATGCCATGAATCAGAAGTTCTCAAGTATCCTAGAATCATTAGAAGGACCTGATTCACTTATTTTCCACCATTCATCCTTATGAGTGATCTGTTTTGAGTTGAAAGAGTAAGTTTTGTAGGTACCAGATTACCTAAATGAAAATCCTCTCCTTGCCACTTAATTGACTCTATGAATTTGGCTAGCTACTTTAGCCCCTTGTATGTGCATTCTCATCTATAAAATAGATAGAAATAATAATAATATATGACTGCTAATAATATAGGTAAAAATCATCATCACTTTCTACCAACAGAGTTATTGAAAAGATTATATGAGATAATTTGTTTTTTAAATTATAAAGGGCCATCTACTGTTATATAGTAAAACTGTTCCAGGATCATATTGCCCCGTATCTTGGAAGGTAATGGAGGGTACTTGAAGGGTACACTGAGAGTGTATGCCATTCTTTATTTTAGATGTTCCTCATAAAATGCTTTTTATATGAGTGTATATGATTATTTCTTGTCCATCTCCTTTGGAGGAAGATGTTTACCTACCAGGATATGTAGGTAAGGGAGATGGTAGGTACATAATAAAGAAACACATGGAGAAGTATTTTACCATTCATAAGAATGAGCACTGGGGAATGCCATTTTAAATCTTTTAAATCAAGGAATAGCTAGATGTGGACCTTTGTTTTTCTTCTGTTTAGCACCGTCACTTTCTTCAGGAAATTGCTTCTCCCCCATTCCAGTCTTGGGCTCCTGGGACTACCAGTTATGCTTTCTCCAATTGCTTGGTGCTTATGGGAACCAGCCCTGGCCCCTCATCAGCTGCAGCCTGACCACCGTCATTGGTGTAGGAGTGAGCATGTGTCTTAAGTCCACAACCAGTATGTCCCTCAGTAGTTTCTTGTTTTGAGTTTAAAGAATGGGACCATGCATTTTGGATTATGTTGTTGGGTGTTTATGAATGGGGATTGGCAGAAGCAATCGTTCCTATAAGTAGCAAGAATTGAAACCAATACTTGGAAGAGGGGTGAGAAATGAAGGCCATCCCTGAACAGCCCCCCTTGTGCCAGAAACCAGGTTATCCCTTATATTTCCTAATTATAGAAAGAATGATTGCTTGACTTTATTTCCTTTTGAGTTAAATTTCTATCTTTCAACTGAAAAAGTCTTGAGTAATATCTTCTTATAGATACATATATGTATTTGAACGCTGGCAGTATATTGTTATACAGTTCTAATATGGGGATAGCCTTCAATATCTTGTATATACATATTTATTTTGAGTCCAAACATTAAACTTTGCTACCATTTTGAATCAGGTTGGGATGCCTTGCCAAGAAGGCACAGGACTAAAGAGAGTCATTATGAACTATGAATTCACTTTCAGGTATAAGTGAATTTTGATTTATCTGATTTAAATTAAGATACAATTTCAATTCATCATCTACACAGAAAATAGAGAAGATCTTATAATTAAAATACCTGTATGGGGACATATTAGAGTTAGATGTCCAACAGTCTGATTCTGAGGGTTGTGTCCTATGTGGATCTTACTACATTTTGAAGCAAATAAATAAATACAAATGTAATATGATTCTTCCTTTTAAAAATAGCTACGTTATCTTCATCATTTTAGAAATACTTTTAACATACGGTCTCAGGGATCTTACCTGCAGTTCACATAATTATTTCTCATATGTTTGAACAGGAAGGGATCTGATAGATGGTATTAAGTAGCTTATAACAATTTCCAGGAGAATTAAGGGATTATGTTTGGATCATACACAGTTATGAACATCAACTAGGAGAACTGGGGTTTTAGGGAAACCCCAATGCTCCCCAGGCTGCTGCTTGTAGGCCATGATGCTCTGAGCCAGACTGCTAGAACCTTCACTATAATTGCTGGGGGAACCAAGGGCCATCCTTGCAAGTAGAAACCATTTTCTCCTGTGTGGCTGCTGATGTCCAGTTATTGCTTCTTCCTTCCAAACCTCCTCCAAGTGTACCCATGTGAAGTCCTAACTGCAAGGGAGTCTCTGAAATATAGTTCTTCATATCCTAGCTTCTACAGTATGGAATCATGATAGAAAATATTTAGAATACGTGTTGGGTGAGCCAATCCACAGTGTCCCTTGCACATTCTATCTGATTTACATCTCATGGAAACTGTGAGATGGGTATTATGATTCCTGTTTTAGACTTGAGAAGACTAAGGCTCTATAGGACTAGAATGGGAATGTCTCTTAGTCCAAATTCTGTGTTTCCTTCGCATTACCACATTTTCTGATCATTTCTGCATCTTAAGCACATGCTCTAGTACTATTTCTTTTGCCATTTCAGCATAGACCAGGATAGTTGTCAAAATTGTCACATTTTCAAAAGCATTTATCATCTACATTGGCCACTGTTCAGAGATCAGCGTCTCAAGAATGGACTCAACAATTGGGTTAATACTGTTTCAGCTCTGTGATTTTGCGATTTACTTAAATGACATGTTCTAGGATTGTACGCTATAAAAAAACATCTCTTCCTGGTTGTCCTTCAACTGAACCCAATTTGACATTTTCAACAGGACTATTGTCAGAATTGTTATTACCAGCCATAGTCTTCAAGACCACAATGATCATGAACATATAGTTAATGTCCTTAAAAAATATCTTGTAAATGTGTTCTACGATGTGGTACTGGAAAGAGCCATGATTTTTCAAAATAAGTGGGAAGGATAGAAGGTGAGACAAGGGAAACTGATTTACACTACGGAAAACGAGTTTCTCATGTATTTATCATTTTAATATTCCATCTACAGATGAAATTATTAATGCTTGCCCATAGTAGTCTCTAGGAAATTGGGAGAAGTGACAGAAGAGTTGGTAATGTAGGAACATTTCAGCTGGGTTTAACATGGGCAGGCACCAATTCTCTTGGAGTTTAAAAATGTAATAATTGGGGCAAGCCACGGTGGCTCAGCAGGTAAAAATGCTTGCCTGCCATGCCCGAGGAAGTGGGTTCGATTCCCGGTGCCTGCCCATGTTAAAAAAAAAAAAATGTAATAACTGTTTCTTGGAAGGAGGGGCAGTAAAATAAAATAAAAGAAACCAACAGAAAGTCCTAAGATTTATCAGCTTGATATAGTAATGGTCAAGGATAGAGTTTAGCCAGCCTTGTAAAGCTAGAAACACTTGTGATCTTCATTTTAATTGTTAAAGAATTAAAGACTAAAGTGTTACTATAAAGTTTAATATGAAAAGCTGCATGGAGAATTTGATTCTAGCCTGAATGCATTAAAACACAATCTTTGGTAGGGTTCAAAAGGAAAAGGGCTCCACTATTGTTTAAAAAATGTCAATTTCTATTCTAAATGTCAGGATACTGGCCATGACTTTATTAAATTCTCACTGAACTTAGGGCTTGGAAGGGTATGCCTGGTGTAAATACAAGGTGGAACTGGGGAAAGTTAAAAGAGGGCTAGTGCACAAACTCAGCCAATTTAATGATAGTTATTTAATTGTCCCAAGTAAACGTCAATAGTTGTAAGCCCTAATTTATTATGAGATATGGAGTTTTATGTTTTATGGCTCCTCTTACCAGTCCCCTGCCTATTGGCTATGAACTCAAATATTAACCATTCTTCACACTAGTGAACCCACTTAAGCTGGTTTGCTTTCGAGCCAATATCAAGTTATTTTGGTACCAGGGATATGGGTTGGGTTGGCTATATGACTCATATCAGTTTGTAGGTACAATGAAAACAAGATATAGAGCAAATTCCAAGTGTACACACATGCGTTATAGGCACAACAATAGGACTTGATATGTAGATGAGGAAATTCTTAGTTTCTGCCTTCAGTTACATTGACAGTCATCTTACATGAAAAGCTCAATCCTAGGTGGATACGGTAAGCTCCAATGGCAGGATCAACTAATGCTTTAATTGAGCCAAGTGTCAGGACTGTAGAGGAAGTAGAGGAATGTGGATCCAAGAAGTCTCTGGAACTGAGTGCTGTACTGATCTTACTAGACGGCAAGGCTTACTTGATTACAAAAGTTCATGAAGATTTGTAGACTTCATGCAGTCTTTCTAACCAATTATCTGATTTCTAACATGGCTAGACTAATCTTAAAAACCTCTGGTGGGGATTTTGAAAAGGGTTCATGAGACATTCAGTAAACACTTTTGTATGAGTCAATTCTGATTTGGGGTACTCCCTTTGCAAGTTAAATACCTTCGGAGTACCTTGGAGTATACATTTCTGATTAGAATCTTTCAGATTTAATCTAACCATCTAATGTAGGGTATAAGTAAAGTTAAACGATATGGATATTTACACCCAACTTTTTATACACATATATTTGTTAAGTAAATTACTATATGTAATATAATACTGCCCTATATCTTCCATCATGTCATTTCTGGAGTTGTCCCTCTGGAACCAAAATGCTTCTTTCTAAGGCAAGTGTAATGGAATTAGACCTTCAACCATGTGCCCTGAAACCTACATAAAACATCCCCACTAGCATCTACAATCGACTGCCTTGTATTATCCTGCAACTCTCTCATTTGTTTAGATCTGACATCCCCATGTAGAGGCCAGGCCTCATTGCTCTTCAGTTCTTTATGCATCTCCAAGGATTGCCACCTATCTGAAAGATAGTCAATAGAGATCTTTTGAATAAATGAATGAATGATGGCATAAAGGAATAATTAAGAAGAGCTTCAATATGCCTTACTACAGCTTCTATACGGAGAGTTGATATGGTTCTTTTAACTTTGTGATCCAGACTGCTCAGGCACAAGACAGATTTGCTATTTGAATCTAAGACCAACGTACTTTGATGCATCCATTTTGATAGCTGAAGTTGGTGTCTGAATGTTCCCCAGCTTGGAGTGTGCAGCACACACCACCAGGAGAAGGCCTATGGGGCAGTTCTATGTAAGCTCATCTCAGATCTTATGCTGTAGGTATCCACCAGCCCTATCATTTACTTTGTTGCTTGGCATTTACACAGCAGCAGATGTGCTGTAAGTAGACCTACGGCAACAGGGCTGGCATACCAATGGACCCAGAGGTGAGACATCTGGCAAAACAGATGCACATGGCAGGGGGACACAGGTTGCCCAGAAACTGCTCATCTCCTAAGACTTGTGCCAAGGATCTGACCAGTGCCTGCTTGGGCAGCGTGCCTTCCAAGCAGATGGGAGTTGATTTGAGCCAGTAAGACTGTACAGAGGAAGTTGTCAGATTGCCTGTGAGATGGAGGGGCTTGCGCCAGGAAAGTTGAAGCGGTCCTTTTCTTATAAAAGTCAGTTCTTCCCTGTCACTTGGGAACCACACATCCATCAAGCACTGCCAAACAGTATTCAGCCCAAGTTTCACCATGGCAGAGTGAGCCTTTAAATAAATGCCTTGTGTTGCTCAAGGAGATAACAAAAGGATTAATTAGTTAATGTTAGCAAAACTCCTGCAAGATCAATGGATAAAACCCCCAAAGTGCATTATTAATAATGAAATGAGGTCGCACCCTTAAAAGCCCTGTAAAAAGTCTCATTTTCAGTATAGAACAGTCATTTTATACTAGAGTCCCACTATTTATTGAAATATTTAAAAAGCATAATGTGATTTTCTATTCTTAACAGGCAAAAAAATGCATGCAAGAAAAATAACAGGCAAAAAAGCATGCAATTTACTCATCCCTTCTGTGTGGTCTAGAAGCAGAGTCATTTTTCTCCTTGAAGGATATACTTCTTTGTTCGTGACTGTAGTACTTTTAATTCTTTGCATCCATTGAATAAACTATTATAATGCAAGGGACAGAAACAAGCTGTAAGGGACACTTGAATCTTCAGATATGCAAATATAAGGCATTAGATACATTGGTGTAATGTAACCATCCTTGAATAAATATAATTCTCTTATTCTCAGGTACATGTGATACCAGAATGAGGCTAGCAAAGTATTTTCAAAGTGGAAGTCTCTAGGGGGCCTGTATTCATCTGGAACAACAAGATAAACAGCAGTGAAACAGGATAATAGGAACTTGAAATTAGCATAGTTTCTTTTAGTGAAGAGTCTCTCTACTTTCATTTCTACCTTTCTAAATCTCACCTTTCCATCCATGCCCCTTGAATTTCATCTTCCTTTGTGAGACATATCAGGTCACCTTAGCCAAGAAATCTTTTTTCCACTTCACATTTCTTGCCATTTCTTATACCATGTTAGAAGCTTTTATCATTACATTTCATTTAGGGTGAGTATAACCTGATTTTACACAAGTGATCAACTAAGGCAGAGTCAGTGTTTCAACCCCCATAGTCTCAATTACATTATATTAATATAATATTGCACTCAATAAATATCTTTTTCATTGATATTTAAACTAAACCTCACCAGTGATATATTAGATACATGTAGAGTACTCTCAATGTGCCAGCCATTATACTAATCACTTTAATGCACTGCTGCTCTCATTCCAAGTATCATAGCACTCTGTGAGGTGGGTACTACTGTCATCTCAATTTTGCAGATAAAGACAGTGAGCCTCAAAAAGTCCAGGAAGATGCCCCAAAATGTATAGCTATGAAGCTGTATATGTATGCATATCTAATAAATACAAAATGTATAATTTTGTATTCTGCAGGGTCTAGAGTTAAATCCAATTCTGGCTGATGCCATGGTCCATTGTGTTATATTGTCTCTGAAGTGCTGCACAAAGTTCCTCCATTCCCTGGAGAAATTCCCGTGCCTGACAATGCATTCTTTAGTGTTCTTTTAGAAAACTTTTTATGTATAATATCTCACAGGTAAACTCCAACTTCTTATATTAAGTAAGAATTAAAATAGATGAGGAGCCACTCTACCATTGGCAGTGAATATAATAAGGTGGGCACTGCAGATCTAAAAGAGAGTAGAAAGATTGCCTTTTGAATACACAGAGTCTCATTCATTCCTAAAGCCACCCATGATGACTTTCTGTCTCAAGGCTTTTCAAGGAATTATCAGGAATGCCATGGGGACTAATTAGATATTGTCTATAGAGTATAAAGTAATAATATCATTTGATGATAGGCCATTTAGGAACTCTTCTGCTATTATAAGATCATTTGAACACAGCAATCTCTATGGTCAAAAGCAGTAAATAACTTGCAGCCAAATAGCTTTGACATTCAGGTTCCAAGCTTTCTAATGTACTATCCCATTCAACGCACACTAATAGCTTAAGTTGGAGACTGGCTTCCTTAATTGACTCTCTATTAATGGAGAATTGCTTAATTAACAGGGCAACTCCTGGGAAACAGGAAGTGAAATCATAATGGCATATGTTGTAAAAAATTATTTCTGTATAGTAAGGATTTATAATCTTATGCATTCATTCATTCAGTAAACATTTGTTCAGCCTCATCTCTGTCTTAAGTATCGTTTCAGGTGCTGTGAATACAGAGATGAACAACACAAAGTGCATTTCCTTGTGGATATTATATTCTAGTAAATAAGACACACAATTTTTGTATTTAACTATATTATTGTCTTATTTCAGATAGTGATCATTGCTCTAAAGAAAAAAAAGAGGATGGATAAATGGAAGGAGATTCTTAGATGATAAAAAGAAGGACTCTGAAAGTGACATTTGAGAAGAGATCTGTATGATGTGAAAGGGCAAACCATGAAAATCTGGGAGAGTGACATTCTGGGCAGAGGGAATATCAAGCATAAGACCCTGGTATGGGAACAAGATGGGCCTCTGTGAAGAATGCTAAACAGCAGAACTGGTGGCTGTAAAATGAGTGAAGAGAACATTCTAACAGTAATTGTCCTGTTAATTAAGCAATGTCATCATGGGATTGAAAAAGGAGGCAGGGGCCAAGACCATACAAAGTCTTGGACACCATCTTTGAATTTTAATGTGAAACTATTGGGGGATTTTGAGCAAAGGAATGGTATGGTTGGATTTACATTTCAGAAAGGTCATACTGGCTGCTCTGCAGTTGATATACTCTAGGGATGCAAGAAGAAGGAATGGATACTAGCTAGGACGCTACTGCAGGAGATGAAAAAAATTTTGGACTAAGATTTAGGGATGGAAAAGATAAGAGTATTTGGATTCAGAATATATACTTGAAGCTATAGCTGTTGAGATTGGGGTTAAATGGATTGTGATACGTGAGCATAAGAGAGGAGTACTATATTCAAGGGTTAAGAAGAAACTTAAAAATGCTAAAATACCAAATATTGGCTTTACAAACTGTAGTTTCTTCTAAGCCACATTTCCACAGCTTAATAGACTACTTCCAATCGGAATTCCTGGAAATAGGAACTCAGAAACTTGGAAAATCTCAGAAACTAGTATTATGAAAAGTACCCCGGTCTAGCAATCTGGTCTGAGCATTGCTGTTAAGTTTTCTAGGTGACCTACAATGGACTGCTCTACCACTCCAGGTCTCCCTTTCCTTTTCAGAAAAATTTGAGTGGGAAGCAAGAACTGGAAAATACCTAAGATTCCTTTCAGCTATGTTCATTGAGGAAATGGTTATATTTAACAGTGGTGATATTTAATTTTAACATATGTAAGTAATCTATAATCAAATTTATATTTTCTAAAACTGAAAATGATCATTGGTGAAATAGTTTTCTCCCTGATATTATTACAAATATTTCCTGGAAATTGATACAGCTTAGCAAGTACAACTTCTGAAGAAGAATGATAAGTGACACTGATCATTGAAGGGTTTGTGAGTCTTTGAACCCTGCTAGATGCATCTACTTAAATTTGGAATCTTTGTATAAAAATATTAAATGTCCCTTAGATCTTCAACCAGAATAAGTACTAAATCTACTGATCTACTTCTACCCCCTTCTTCCCCTAATCTTTGCGGTGCCCCCCCAGCCCAAGAGAGGATTATTTGGTTACAACGATACCTTGCCACTTAAAATCATTACCAAATACAAAACTTCTAATTAGTATCATTATGAGCAATACCTTTTCATATATTTGACAAATTTTTAGTATCCCAAACAAGAATATGAAGATGAGAGGAACAAATATTCTGGGTAAAAGAATTAGAATCTCTTAAAAATTTGAATACTCCAAATCCAAAGTCGAGTATATTTGAAAGAGAAGAGTTAACGTCCTATAATTGGTCTTAGCCTGGCTTCCTCAGAAAGCAGAGCCTGAGCCCAAAGATTATATGCTATTCTTTTATTAAGAAATAAAATCAGAGCGAAACAGGAGTGAGCAAAAAGGTGAGTGATGCAGGGAAGGAGGAGAAACCAATAAAGCATGGTTATTGAGCTGGCACCACTGAGAATGACTGTTTGATGTTATGGAACTATTTTCTGAGAGGCTGCATAAACTGCATCTCAGTTTGTCTGGGGTAGGGATTTATCCATCAGCACTTGTATCCCATTGGTCAAAATTCACTCCTTAAGACATTAACTCATCCACATTCATGATTTGTCCAAAGAGGAGGACCAAGTGGAAGCCTGCAATGCCCCATTCCTCAGGTTGACGGGAAAGCCCTGGAGTGGGAGGCAAGAAATAATGTCACAGAAGTGAAATACTGTGGGGTTGCACGTTCACGCAGATGGTCAGAATCATGGAGAGTTGGTCTCTGCAGCAGTGGTCGGTTGGAAGCAGAGGGTCTGAAATGGAGCTATTTCCTCCATTAACTGTACAAAGGTAAGAAGAGAGGGGAAAAGATCCATTAGCAACATATATATGAATGCCTTTAGGTGACTTAGCCTGCAGTAAAAGTCCTGTGAGTTAACTTCTTTGCCTGCCAAACAAAACAGACCCAAACAAAATGAAAATCCATGTTGGGGTAGAATTAACTGGTGTTGAGTTTCTAGAAACAGGACAATATTAATACTATTCTACTCTGTGCTGCTCAGGTTATACATAAAGCAGAACATGGTAAAAAATAAAAGAGGGGCCAGAATAGATAACCAAACTATAAATTATACTAGATGAAAAACCACAGATAAAGGAATTATAAAATTTAGTTTTGGAATAAAAGAAAAATAAATTATGATATTGCACTTAATATTTGAAGGAGTCCATATGGGAAGACCACTGAGATTTATTCTGTGAGGTCCAAAGAGTAGAAATAGAAAAACAAGTGTATACAGCCATTAGAAACACAATTTTTAGTAGTAAAAATCTGTTCACATATGGAATATATGCCTTGGGGAAGGTACAATAATATTGTAGAAACAGAACATAGGATTTTTGAGTCAGAGGATATGCATTTGAATGTAGATGCTAGCATTTCTAACTGGGTGGTAATTAACAAGTTACCTGATCTATCCAAGCCTCAGATTTCTCAGTGGAATAATGGTGATACTCTCAGGATTAATGAAAGAATTAAAAGAAATAATATGGGCTGCCTATCAGTCTCTGGCAGTACTGAACATAATATATTGGTATCAATGTTCACCTTAACTACTGAGATTTATGAGGTGTATTAAGCTCAAAGAATGGAGGAAGAGTTTCTCAGGTTAGAAGTTTGGGCTTTAGTAGCATGTGGATGTTGGTGTTCCCAGGTCCAGGGGCAGGCAGCTCAGGCTCTATGGAGAAAAGCCTGTGTTCTCCAGAGTCAGCATTCATTCAGTGACAAGAAAGGCTATTTGCTAAAAAGGGGCTCATTTGAATGGAAAGAAAGAAGCTCGAATTGTAATGGGCCTCCAAGGCATTTCATAAAATTCTCATTTAGAAAATAACAACCAACAGGATGGATAGATACTAAATCTAAGAACAAACAACATGAATAAGAAGCTATATATTCAAAGCCTATACCACTTGCTAAAAATCATAAATTCAAGTGGTAAGATGCCAACTTACATGTAATAGAAACTAACAAAATATAACATTGAGGAAAACATTATTAGAAATTAAGCAAGTAAACATCCCCCTCTGTGGAATATGTGTAGCAATTATTGAAAAATCTTGCAAGAGTACAGTATTTAAAAAAAGAAAACCTTATCGTTATATGATGTGCAATTGTACGTGAGGAAGCTCTGGGGTATTTTTTGCTCTAAGAATTGGATGATGGTCTGGCCTTGAACCAAATGAGAGACAAGCGAATAATGCAAAGTATCAATTTGACATGAATGAGTAGCACGGACCTCCAGCTCTTCACTTGGTAAAGGTGACTCTATGTACATCCAGCTCCTCCGTGCTGATGAGAGAATAGGCTGTCCAACAGCCCCTCAAGGTGCAGATACTTTATAGAAGACATGGTAGCAACTGGTCTGTATTAGTTAGGGTTCTCTAGAGAAACAGAATCAACAGGAAACACTCACAAATACAAAATTTATAAAAGTATCTCACGTGACTGTGGGAATGCAGAGTCCAAAATCCGCAGGGCTGGCTGTGAAGCCGACGATTCCAATGGAAGGTCTGGATGAACTCCACAGGAGAGGCTCGCCAGCCGAAGCAGGAAGAGAGCCTGTCTCTTCTGAATCCTCTTTAAAAGGCTTCCAGTGATTAGATTAAGCATCACTCATTGCAGAAGACACTCCCCTTTGGCTGACCACAAATGGAATCAGCTGTGGATGCAGCTGACATGATCATGATTTAATTCTATGAAATGTCCTCATCGCAACAGACAAACCAGCACTTGCCCAACCAGACAAAAAGGTACCACCATTTGGCCAAGTTGACACATGAACCTGACCATGATATGGTCCTTTTGAAAAAATAAGTATTTTGTCTAAAAATGACATTAATGTCAACTTAGGATGAAAAAAGTTTTAAATATACTTGAATCTTGTACTTATATTTGACAAATCTAAGAACTAAATCATACATTTATTGCCTCATCCATTTATCCATCCATCCACCCACCCACTATTCAATCCATCCATCCATTCATTCACATGGTCAATTAAAGGATGTTCCAGTGGTATGTTTCCTAGTTTATGAATCTTGAAGCTCCTTGTAGTGACAGCCCAACTTTAGGCAAGCTACTTAACTTTCCCAGGCCACAATTTCCTCATGTATAAAATGGTAGTAAAAATACAACTTACCCCCATAGATTCCTTATGGTTAATTAACTCAGTTAGTGCTTAAAGTAATAGTTATTTCCTTTAAATTTGAATTATGTGCCTGCTAAGCACTAGTACCTAGAAAATATGCTCAATAATCCTATGCAATTATATTCTCTTCATTAATTACTTTCTACATCATAGACACCAAAGGAAATCACCCACTTATTGAATGGGTCTCATCTCCAGAAAGGAGGACAGTTTTATAAGGCTCTTAAGTGAATCCCCAGCCTTCTGACTCCTCCTTTAGTTGGGCTGTTTATTTTGAGTAAAACATGAAGGCTTGTACTCTGAATGGTTCCCTTCCAAGATGCCTTCCCTTGCACATAACAATCAGGCCCAACCAGGACACGGGTGAAATGTACATAAATGGCTATGGCACTTTTCATTCCTGATGAGCATCAGTTTGAGGCAGTTCCTGGCCACACAAATATCCTGAAAATAACCCTGCTGTTTCCTAAGGGACCTGAATAACAGAATAATGTCCCTGGGCCACCAGCCCTCACTCATTAGACATGTTTACAAAAGGCAGTTTGAATCAGTTTTCATTTTCTTCACTCAAAAAAGCCCTCATCCATCCTTCTCACCTTCACTGCAGACATACATGCTACAGCTGCCCCTCTTTTCAGTTTGGGACAAACTTTCCCAAGTGAACTGGACTTAATAGCATATTCATTTAATTGATAAAAAAAGAGAAGCATTATCAGTTTGAAGTAGAGGTGATAATTAAGGGTGTAAAACTGGAATTAAAAAGTGAATTTTAGAGGGAATTCAACTGTTTTTATCCAATACCACAGGCAAATGAAACATCATTTTATCAGCAGATGAACTTGAGCACAGCTTCCATAAAGAGATTAAGACTGATTTGTTACAAGCCTACTAAATCTATGTAAGTGAATGCTGATAAAACACTTGAAAAGTATATTTACAAAAAAACTTCAGTTTGTCCCTAGGATCTTATATATAATGTTCTTTGATTATAAAACATTTCTGAAGGATAGGGCACAGGTAAAACCTCTGTTCAAGTTTTGGAAAAGCATGGTACCTGACTCATAAGTAAGGCACTTCTTGCCATCCTCCTACCAAAATACTCATAAAGCTACATAAAAAAATAAAATGTGGAAATGTCACTGTAAATAAATAATAAAGACAGTAATTTACCAAAATCCAGGCAAAAGTTTCATGTTGACAATTATATCTGTGAATGCACAACTCACTTTAGCAAGACAAATATCCCCAAATAAGGGAGGGAGTGAAGGGGGAGGAGAAAGAAAGGGAAAGGGAATAAGAGAGAGGGAAAAATATTAGCAGTCTTTGAATGATTGGAGAGTATAATCTCAGAGTTAGGTATGGATGAAAAAGTGGGATGTTATACAGTCATTCATGCAAAGTTTATTTCATGTTTATTATATTCACTGCACTTTTGTAAGCATTTGGGATAAAGCAGTAAATGAGAAGGCGAAAGTGCCTCTTTTGTGGAACTTATTTTTAGAGAGGAGGACAGATAATGAACAATAAAGTTAATTTAATTCTAGATAGTGATAATGTGATGAAAAGATAAAACAAGGTGACATGTTAGTTTGTGACTGGGTTGGCCTAGGTAAGCCTATCAGAGGGAATGCCATTTGAGCTAGATTTAAATGACAAACAGGACAGGCTAGGTCTGGAAAGAGCAGGAACAGCAAGTAAAAAGACCCTAAGGCTGGAATAAAAAGGAGGCCAATGTGGCTGGAGCTTTATAGACAAGTGGAAGGAAATTGATGGAGATAATTGTGGGGAGGTAGACAGGATGGTCATTTAGGGCTTTATGAGAAGTTGAATTTTATATAAGTGAAACGGTAATAATTGGAGGTTTTTAAGCCTCCCATTTTCTCATTTACCTTATTTTCAATTGTTCATGTAACATTTATTTTTTAATGACCAGATATTAGACCCAAATGTAGGCCTCATTAAGTTCCATATAACATAAGTGGTAGAGACCCCATTCTTTTTTTCACAATGACATAAAATTCGGAATTAATAATGAAAGCAAGAGAAGAAAGCTCTATTACCTGGAGATTAAAAAAAAAAAAACTCTTATGAAACTATTAGATCATGAGGAAGTCAAAACTATAGTTTCAGACTATTAAAGAATAATGAAAATTAAAATACACTTTCATTTTTACCTATTGGCCAGACTAGGTGCTCTGAATTGCTCTCCTACTGTAAACAACTAGAATTCCAGCATAATAATTGTGGCAGAAACTGGCTAGATGTTCACTAGTCTGTCCTCTCTCCCTGAGCACATGACTAAACTATATTTTACATCCTCTTGCATTAGATGGGACCATTTATGTAGGTCTAGCCTGTGGAATGTGAATTGATGTGTCACTTCTAGTGTAAGGCAGATAAGAGTAGGTGTACCTTCTCCAAATTCTCCACCCACCTGCTCAGTCCCCATACACATATGTTACCTGGAATATGTCAGGATGACAATGGGGGTACAAGTTGAAAATCTCAGAGCCACAGTATAGAAGGATCCTGGGTCCCTGAATGATTGAGTGGAATAATCTACTTATCTATTGACCTGCAATAGACAGTGATATAAGAGAGAAATAAACCTTTATTGTGTATAGCTACGGAAATTTGGGGATTTACTTACCCTAACTAATACAGAAACAGAGATCTGTTTGGACAGTGGCTTATAAAGATAAGTCTATGTCTGACAATGGAAAAGCATTTGGCAAAATTGAAGCTTGGATACTTGAGAAGCAGATCATGGGCTTACTGAATTTGTAGCTCCAGGGTAAGTTGTTGAAATAAATCAAATCTTTAGTGTATGTTGGCAGTGATTGGTTGTTTTTGGCAAGGTATCACATACAGAAATTAACTCAGGAAAAATGCAAAGATGGCTGATTTGCAAGCTTAAATGAAAGAGTGTAGAAATGTAGAAATTTGAGAACTTAGGGGTTTGGACAAGTCTACTGCTTACAGATCATGAGGAGTAGGAAATAATATTGAGAGAGACTTTGTAAAATAAGTACTTACTAGGACTCAGTCTTGCAACAAATATCAGATTAAGGGTGTGACTTGTGAGTCTCAGTACCTAACACCACTGTGAGTAGCTAAACAGAGAGAAGTAAGGGGGGGAAGAAGTAAAGAAAGACTATTTGAGAACCAAGTTTAAGAAAGAATTTTGGATTTAATTTTTGACATAAGAAATTGACTGGAAGGAAAGAGTCCAAAAGCCAACTAAATGCTAGAGGGATTTTTTTTGTCAAAGAAAGAACCAGTCCAGACTAAGACAAATTTGACTGATCAAGAGTCACCACAGCTTTTAGGCCACCAAATTTTCAAGAGCAGGAAGCAAGCTCCAAACAGTTACACAGCCTTGAAGGAGAACTTAATCTCCAAAGTCACATTGGATATAGATATGGAAATAAATGAATTAGGAAGAAACTTTCTGAGAATGAAGCCATGGATAAAAAATGGACAAAGACACCTCTCCCAGCACAGAGAACCAGGGCCTAAATTGTGGAACTTTCCCTATCTCTAGGTCCTTACAATATCTTCCCAGCAGGAATTCAGAATTACTATATTCAAGTGAGGTATTTTTTTTTTGTCTCTTTTGTTCTTAGCTTTTCCAAAGACAAATATTTTTATGCTTCTCTGGACTCTGCATCGCATGAGTATGGGAGAGAGCAGCTGCCAGAAGATGAGAAGTCATGCCTGGATTTGCTAGTGAGAACTGTACATCTCTGGGAGATCTTGAAATTTGAGTTGGATGCAGTGACAGGATTTGATGGTGAAGACTGTACATCTAGTGACAGGATGGGGTACAGGAAGGTGTGATAGAATTAAGATGATAGAATTAATTATTTGCTACCTCTCCCCTCCCTAAATCTAGGCTGGGCTTAGCGACAGTCTTGACCAGTAGAATGTGGCCAAAATAATGTTCTTGGACCTCTGAGGCCAGGACATAAGAAGCCTTACAGCTTCTACCCAGGTCTCTTGGGATACTCCCACTTAAAGCCCTGTGCTGCCTTATAACAAGTGCTGCCTGAACCACCATGCTGTGAGAAGCCCAACCCTCCTGGAGACACACAGGAAGAAGCTCTGAGAGTACGTGGAAATGGAGAGGGGTCAAGCTGCACCCAACCTTCCAGCCATTGTACCAAGCACAGGAATGGTGCTGTTTGGGCTAACCAATCACCTCATAAATATTATCAGTGAACCCCAGTGGAAGCCATTAGTTCTGTATATACTCCCTGCAGAGCACTATCTGAATCTCTGACTCTCAAAATTGTGGCATATAATAAAATGGTTATTGAAAAAAGTAATTGTTACTAAAACTCAATAACAAAATAATAACTATTAAAACCCCTGAAGTTTGGAAATTTAAAAGAACGTATTTCCAAATAATACATGAGTCAATGAAGAATTCATAACATAAATTAGAAAAGGTAGAACAGCTATAACAAAAATTTCCTACATACAGAATATGAGAGGAAACTGAATGAGTTCTTAGGGAAAAATCTATAACCTTAAACACTTAAATACATATTTTGGAATAGATGATAGACTTAAATTAATATGGTAAGCACTGAACTTATGCAATTAGAAAAAGAACAGCAAAATGAAGTGAAATAGAAGTAGAAGGAAACAAGTAGCAATAATAAAAACAGAAATTGATAAACTAGAAAACATAGCTATAATGGAGAGAGGGTCAAAAAAAGAGAAAAATATTTGTCATTAAAAAAATCTTTTTAGGGTTCCTATCTCTTGCAAGATTGGGAAATAAAGAAGCAATAGGCAACAAATACAATATTAGAAACGACAGAGCAAATTATCTGTGGATAATTTTGAATAGAATAAAATTTAAGGATACTGTTGAACTGTTTTATTCCAGTAAATTCGGAAACTTAGGAAATCAACAAATTACTAGAGAAATATGACTTACTACTTACCAAAGCTGACTCAAGAAGTAATAAAAAAATATAACCACCGTTCAGGTAAGAATGAAGATTGGAACAATCGCTTGAGAAAGCAATTGGGCAATATGTAGAATGGTTAGTTAGCCCACCTCTGGAGTCCCTTGGGACAGTCCCAAATGATGCCTATTGTCTAAACCTAATTGTCAATAGTGCTCCCCTTCTGTGCTCTTAAGTGTTCACGTTTGCACGTGTAGCCTACAACCGAGAAATTTTACTCCTAGATGCTTACCCTAGAGAACATCCTGCACTGGTACCTGAGAAAACATGTACGGAAATATTAGTAGTAGCATCATATGTAGGAACATAAAAGGGGAAACAAAAGACCCACTAGAAATGAAGTGTTCATCTGAAATGTTTTACATGGAATATGATGATATACCATACAGCAGAGAGAAAAAATGAGACACAACCTTTTGAATAATTATGGCCAAATTTCTGGAAAATATTAGTGCAAGGGGAAAAGAGAAACAGGTTACATGATCTATCAGTGTGATTTCATTCATGTACAGTTGCTTAACGGTACACAAAAATATGGTTAAAAAAACACTAGTGAATATAATGAGGATGTAAGAAATACAAAATTCAGGAGAGCAGGTAACCTTAGGACACTGGAACAGAGAGAGACAGCATCAGATAGAGGCATAGGAAGGAATCAAAAGTGCCGATTCATTTTCTATTTCCTAAAACTGTGCTGTCATCCTTTCTATGTTATCTGTGTGATTTACATATAGAAATTGACTCTCATTAAATGAAGAAAAATAACAGCAGCAATGACAATAATTACTAACATATATTGATTACTTACTCTGAGCCAGGAATTATTCTAAGAGCTTTACAGTTCACAAAAAAGAACCTTAATTTTCACCGCAATGCTTTGAAGGCGCCATTGTTTTTTCCTGCTTTTAAAGATAAAATGATTAAACTTGTTCACAGTGATGATGCCTAAAATACCAAGGCTAAATCGCTCATAAATGGCAAAGCCATGGTACTCTTAACCATTATACTTTACTGCTTCTCATTGCTTGGCTCGAATTTATACATTTTCTATAACGACTATATATAACATTTATATGCAGAACAAAACAAACATTATAAAACAATCTGCAGCCTCGGTTTTGCTGGAACTCTTACAAAGCTTGAATTAATTTAGCTTAAATTAAAGATGTTTTAATATATGATCGAGAACTTTGCAGCACATTAACAACTTACAGGGCAATGCTATTTACATTGAGCTTTCAATTTTAAAAGCATGTTGCCATAAGCCTACATAAATGCCTAGTAAAGTAGGTTTATACCATCATTTGCATTTTATGGCTACGGAAACAAGTCATATGACTGTCTGTAGTTCACGCAGGAGAGAGTTAACATCATGGATACACACATTGCATCTAACTCTTTGTCATACTTATTCACAATGTGTATCACTCTGGTCCAAAAGAGTTTTTGTTTGTTTGTTTGTTTTTTAATCTTGGTAATGATTCTAAGGAATGGTCTATAGGAAATGCTCACTATGAAGGTTTCAATCTTCAAGAGACTGACTATAAACCCGTGCTGAATGGAAAAGGTTAAAGTAAATAAAATGCTAAATAACTTCCTGTAATTAAGACAGACAAGATCTCAAGGAAAATACTTTTTTAAAAAACAATGATTCTATCTACATTATTCTTTGGCACATGCTGACTTGGTTTGAGTGGGGGTATCTCTTAGCAAAAATGTGAAGTTGGCAAAGTTCATCTTCCATGACCCCTTCTCTCCCTTTTAATTCATTTTTATTGCTTCTAATTCCACATTCCTCACACACCTGGGTCCTGTTTCTGCCTCATTCTTTCCTTCCATTGACTAACATTCCTCTATATGGATAACTGGTGAACTTGGTATTTTGGAAAATAGGGTGGTCTGGAAACCATAAGACTTCAGTTTGGGTTTGAACATTTTCACTAATTCTAGAGACTTGAATATTCCATCCATTTTATCTGAATTTCAGTTCTTTCTTCTTAATGGAGAAGGATTAACCAAGTGGTCTCAGCATGCCTTCCAAACCTAATATTTATGTCCCTAAATCGACATACTGTAATTAGAAAATTGCCTAAGCTATTACTTCTCCCAGGAATACCTACACTTAAAAACAAACAAACAAAAAAAGGATGGGCAACAGTGTTCAGTAGCAGAGTTCTCACCTGCCATGCCAGAGACCGGAGTTCATTTCCTGGTGCCTGCTCATGTATTAAAAAAAAAATTAAATTTCATTGGTTTATTCAATACCTTATTATTGTCTCTTATGAGTGATTATAACTCTCCAGGTTTTCCTTACTTCAGCTCATCTCTCCTTCAATCCATTCTATTTACTGTTATCAAAATAAGCTTTCTAACTATTGACTCCTTGTATTAGTTAGGGTTCTCTAGAGAAACAGAATCAACAGGGAACATTGCAAATATAAAATTATAAAAGTGTCTCACGTGACTGCAGGAACGCAGAGTCCAAAATCCACAGGGCAGGCTGCGAAGCCAACGACTCCGATGGAGGGTCTGGATGAACTCCACAGGAGAGGCTCACCAGCCAAGCAGGAATGGAACCTGTCTCCTCTGAGTCCTCCTTAAAAGGCTTCCCATGATTAGATTTAGCATCACTAATTGCAGAAGACACTCCCCCTTGGCCGATTACAAATGGAATCAGCTGTGGATGCAGCTGACGTGATCATGACTTAATCCTATGAAATGTCCTCATTGCAACAGACAGGCCAGCGCTTGCCCAATCAGGTAAACAGGCACCACAACTTGGCCAAGTTGACACGTGTCCCTAACCATGACACTCCTCTACCTTCTTTACCCTGCTTTATTCATGATTTCCCCATACTGTTAATTTGCTTGATTTTTGATAACATTAGATAGGACAACTGACAGTGTGGATCCACAGATGTACAGTTTATATAAATTGACCATAAGCAAGTCAATAGTGGATACAACTTGTCTGCAACGCCAGGAAATTCCTGATCATGTTTCATATATTCACCTTTATTTTTAACCCAAATCCAAAGGAGAGCTTTTACTCATTTTTAATGTATCAACCCGTTCCAAACTCCTCTGGTTCCCCCCTTAAAGTGGAGTTAACTGCACCACATGTTGCTCTCCCCTTGTCAGAGTGGGCGTTTTCCATTGCAATTTATTTTTATTAATTCTTATTAATGAGGAGAAAGCAGGGTTATTAAAGCAACAAGCCTTTGGGATCTGGGATTAGGTTCCCAGACTGCTTGCTCCATTTGCCTAAATTCTGTGTCCTTGGCTCATTCCACTCTTAAGGTCATGGGAATGTAAATGTTTTGCAGCTTCCCCTTTCTTATCTTCTCAAAAAAGCCTTGCTGCTATGCGATTTTTCTCTAAATTCATTTATACCAGCTAAAGCTATTACATTTCTGTCCACCAACACCATGGATTTCTCTTTTTCTCAGTACAATCCAGTTTGAACGTACAAAGTCAATCATCATCTTCAAGGATTCTTTATTGCCCTCAGAACCAAAATCCAGACTTCATAAGCTGGCTTTTAAAGTGCTTTACAATTTCGTCGCAGCTTAGCTTTCAGCTTCATCCTGCACCCTTTGCCTCTGCTTCCATCATCCTATATCCTAAATCTGATTGAATCAGTACTAGTAACCCTTCATCACTCTCATAAGGGAATCTCTCAGGCTTTTTGTGATGATTGAATCATTTAACCATGTAACGTGCCTAGAAAAGTTTTAGAACGTTTAATAAATGGTTTCTCAATTAATGCTAGTTTATATTAGTTATTATTATTATTACTTATATTGTTGCTAATGCAATTTCTCCAGGCTGAAATTTCTTTCGTTAGTCTCCCTGCTTGTTGAAATTTTACTTATTCTTCAAAGGTCAGCCTAAAATGCTACAAATCTGTGAAGCCTTCTGTGATGATTATTGCCGCGTCCGGCTCTTGAAGCCGAGTCGGAAGAGGGGCGTCAAGGTTAAGAAATCAGCACTCAGGAGACAAGTATGGTTCCATCACTCAGGGCTCCCTGCTTTTTGGGAGTGAGTTTTTATTGATCTTCTCCTTCTCTTTTCCTAGGCTTTCTTGCCCCCTTTTTATCCCCAGAGCTTCCCTTATCTAACGGATCACAGCACTCAGGTCACACCCTTATCTAATGGGTCATTACCGCTTCCTTTGTCTACTTTTGCATGCAACATTCCAGGAAGTACCACTCCCTCAAGGTGGAGGGTAAACCATGATTGCAAATTAACTGGGACA
The DNA here is from genome assembly GCA_004026745.1 of Myrmecophaga tridactyla. Taxonomy (NCBI): domain Eukaryota; kingdom Metazoa; phylum Chordata; class Mammalia; order Pilosa; family Myrmecophagidae; genus Myrmecophaga; species Myrmecophaga tridactyla. Next base: position 50,438 of record PVIY010001042.1, read on the forward strand.
TCTGTTAGTTGCTTGCTCAACAGGACTTGTAAAAGAGCTTGTAGAAGAGCTCGCCCAATATTAACCCCATAAATGCCTGCAACTTCTCACTAACGAGGGGGAGCAGAAAAAGCTCTATTCTCAGGCACAGATGTCCCTCTTGCCAGGAGGCAACAGATTATGGCCAGAATTAATTGTTACTTTTTCTGCATTGTCAGAGAGCTTTAATTATACTTCAGTTTTACTCAGAGTTATTTATTTCTATTTCCACAATTACATTGTAAGGTTAATGAGGGGAGGGTCTAAGGATCAATTGTACTCATCTTCATGATCCCTAGAAATGCTTATTAAAGTGAACTTGGGGACTGAAAATGAACATTCTTTATGTCACCAAAGGACATAAATTATGATAACAGAATGATGGGCATTTACAATATTTTGGAGCAGTACACATCCAGGGCTGCCTCAATTTGCGTGGCCCCCTATCCAAGGTCAGCTATGGTGATTTGCCATTTTCAGAATAGTCACACAAAACTAAACAGAAGGGCAAGAAAGGAATTTATTAATTTATATTGGATACGTATATTTATATGTTTATATATATTTGCATATTTATTTATTTATTATCCAAATATTGAGTTAGTCTAAAATATAGTGCCATTGCTAGGTATTACAGAAATATTAAGATGGCATGTATCTACTCTCAAGGAAATTACTGTACTAAAAGAGATGACTGATACATGTCCTATTATAATAGAGGGCAAAGGATGCTAACAGTTTTAATAATGATGATAATAGTGCTAATAATTGTTAATGTTCATTGAATAATTATGTTGTGCAAGTAATTGTTCCTATAGTTTTTACATAAATTAACTGATAAACCTTCACATTAGGTCTCTGAGTTGGTGATAGTATTGTTATCCCTATCTTGCTTATGAAAAGAGGAGTGGCATGGAAGGTGAAGAGAATTCCCTATTGTTTAAGTATGAGTCACAGAGTGACTTTATCCTAAAGCATACAGAATAGAAAGGAGGAAAAAAAAGAGTGACTTTACATTGGAGATTTTTGACAACCACTGCATCGACCAGGTGATAAACATTGAGCTCTACAGAGATGAGTCTGTATCTTTGTTAATAGTCTGTAGCTTTGATATAATACAATCTCATTTTACCTCTATGTTCTTCCTTTAAAAAACCCATAGCCCCAGTCTAGTCATGAGAACCCCTTCAGGCAAATTCCAATACAGAGGCACCGTATAATAAATCTGACTAGTACTCCTCAAAACTGTCATGATCATCAAAAACAAGGAAAAACTGTGGACTATCACAGCCAAGAATATCTTAAGGAGGTTTCAATGAACTATAATGGGCTATTTTTTGGGAAGTTGTGACACACCTAGGGGCTGTGTCCCAGCCATGCCCACTCTTCTTTGATGTGCTGATGTGTCGGTGTGTTTCTATTCCACAGCCCAGGGACACCTTAGATCTAATGAAAAGGCCCTACCAGACCATACCATCAACTTGAAACCTGGAACAAGCAATTGCAGCTGCTTATCAGGCTGGGTACTCTCAGTAGCAGAGCCCCCAACCCCCTGCCCTTGGGCAGCACAGATATATCTTTCTTCTCTGATGCAAATTGGGGCTTTTGGAGTTGCCATCCAACAACGCTGGCTGAGCAGTTGGCCAATCATCAAATTTATATGGAAGGGTAAGTGGTCCTGAATGGCCAAAACCATCCTGAAACAAAAAACAAAGTTGGAGGACTCATACTTCCTAATCCTAAAACTTATTAAGGGCGGCTGCCATGGCTCAGCAGGCAGAGCTCCAACCTGCCGTGCTGGAGGTCTGGAGTTCGATCCCTGGTGCCTCCTGCCCATATGCAAATTAAAAAAAAAAAACTTATTAAAAAGTCACAGTAATCAAAATAGGATGGTACTGACACAAGGATAGACATACAGAGCAATCAAATTGAATTGGGAGTTGAAATGTCAATGTTCATATTTATGACCAACTACTTTTTGACAAGGGTAACAAGTCAACTCAATTAGAAGAGAACAGTCTGTTCAACAAATGGTGCTGGGAAAATTGTATGTCTTTATGCAAAGAAAAAAGGTGGCTCCCTACCTTATACCATATGCAAAAATCAACTCAAATAGATCAAAGACCTAAATCTATGAGCCATAAATATAAAACTGCTGGAATAAAACATAGGGAAGCATCTTCAGGAACTTATGTTAGGCAGTAGTTTCTTTGATTTCATAAGCAATGCATAAGAAACAAAAGAAAACATACATAAATGGAACCACATCAAAATTAAAAACTTTTGTGCATCAAAGGACTTCATCATGGAAGTAAAATGACAACCTACACAACAGGACAAAATATTTAGAAATCATATATATCTGATAAGGATTTAATATCCATCATATATAAAGAAATCCTACAATTCAGGAACAAAAGGGCAACCCAATTTAAAAGTGGGCAAAAGACTTGAATGGTCATTTCTCCAAATAGGATATACAAATGGATAAAAATCACATGAAAACATGCTCAACATAACTAGCTAGTAGGGAAATTTAAATCAAAAGCACAATGCAAAGCCATTTAATAATCTTGGAATGACTGCTATTCAAAAACAGAAATTATCAAGTGTTGGAGAGGTGTAGAGAAATAGGAACGCTTTTGTTCATTGTTTCTGGGAACGTAAAATGGTGCAGCCACTGTGTAAGACAGTTTGGCAGTTTATCAGAAAGTTAAATATAAAATTACCATAGACTTGGCAATGAGACTTCTAGATATGTACCAAAAAGAACTGAAAGCAGGGGATGTTTATAGGGACATTAGTCACAATTGCCAAAAGATGGAAGCTACCCAAGTGCCCGTCAATATGGATAAATGAAATGTAGTATATTCATACAGTAGAATATTATTCAGCTGTAAGAAGAAGTTCTGATACATGCAACTACATGGTGAGCATTGAAAATATCATGTTGAGTGAAATAAACCAGAGACAAAAGGATAAATATTTGTATAATCTCATTGATATGAAATATTAGAATAAGCAAATTCATAGATTCAGCAACTAGAATATAGGTTATTAAGTGCTGGTATGAGGGTAGGATTGGGGAGTTAAAGCCTAAATCATACAAAGTTTCTATTTGGATTGATAGAAAAGATTTGGTCATGGGTCGTGGTGATAGTCGCACAGCATTTTGAACATCACTAACAGCACAGAATTATGTGGTTAAAAGGGGACATTTTAGGCTGCATAGATATTACTAGGATAAAATTGTTAAAACAACATAGGACTATACAACCATCTAATCAAAGGTCACACCGGCAATTGGGCACGTCAAATCTCTGTGGAGATAATCTAATCAAAGGTTGCCAACCTGCTGTATTAGATTAGTATTGAAAGAATTGGTTGCCTCCCCAAGATTGAATCAGGATTAAAACACGGCTTTTCTGGGGCACATACTATTTTCAAACCAGCACGATCAGTTGTAGCAAATGTGCTACACCAATGGAAGGAGTTAATAATAGGCTGGTATATTGGAATGCTGTATTTAATGAATGATTTTTCTGTAAACGTACAACTTCTCTAATAAAAACAAGGAATCTGTCTGTGGATGTGGGGGTAGGTGTATATGAAAACTCTCTGAACTCGCCACTCAACTTTTTTGTAAATCTAAAATATTTCTAAAATAATACTCTCTATTAAGTAAAAAACAAAAAACAAAAAACACAATGAGATGGCAATAAAATGGCTGTAACAAGTGTTTGCAAGGATGGGGAGAAATTGGACACCTCACATTGCTGGTGGAAAAAAAGTGAGTTAATCTAAAGTTATATTATCCAGAAATTCCATCCCTGGTATACACCCACGCAAAAATTTATAAACAAATTTCCATAGCAGCATTATTCATAATAGTCAAAAAGGAGGGAACAACCCAAATGTCCATCAACTGCTGAATGGATAAACAAAATTTGGTCTGTCCTTATCATGGAATATTACTCAGCAATATAAAGAAGATAAAGTACTCATAGGTGCTACTGCATAGATGGACCTTGAAAACATTATAGTAAGTGAAAGAGTACAGTCAGAAGGGATCACATAGTATATTATTCCATTCATCTAAAATGTCCATAATAGTCAAATCCATAAAGACAGAAAGTAGATTGGTGCTTGCCTAGGGCTTGGGGATTGTGGGAGAAAATCGGGAGTGACTGCTAATGGGTTGGGGTATTTTCTGGGAGGGTTGATGAAAATATTCTAAAATTGATTGTGGTGATGGTTGTACGACTTCAATACACTAAAACAAAGTGTACACTCTAAATGGGTGACTTGCATGGTATGTGAATTACATCTCAATTAAGTTGTTTTATTTTAAAAGTGGTCACATAAAAAAAAAAAACATGTAACTTGGCTATTAAGTGGTGGGGCGGGGATCAGAAACCCAGTAGTCTAACTCTAGGGTCTCTACTTTTAGCCACTCAATATAGTGCTTCTTTTGTCATGGTTTTGACAAAATTACATATAAACACCAAAGAAGAGGCACGCCTAAATGAGGAGGAAGAAAACCATTAGAATGGTGACTTCACCATCTTTTCCGTGCTCGGAGCTGCTGTTGGCGATAGACAAGGGCAGACTCTGGGGGAGTGGGAATGTCATTAAAGTCCTGATTACACTCATAACCTCCTGTGGGGAAGGAACTTTTTTTTTTCTCCTTTGCATTTCTGAGAAGGGTTATATTTAGGGGGGAGCAAAATAAAACTTATATCAAGCAATATGATAAATATATCCTTGGCACCCACTTGAGTTATTTCGATGCATGACAAAGCGTCATTTAAAACCCACTTAAAATTAACTCTAATGAGGCAATATTGCCTTTCATTTCACAGCCTGTCACACATTTGCTTTTCTTTTAAGATAGTTGCTGTATGTGTCAAACAAAATCGAAATTGTTTCTCAAATGGCTGAAATGTTTATGCATATATGAAGGTATTGTTAAGATGTGTTCTGTTCAGCCATGATTTTATTTTTTCAAACAATAGGGGTTGGACCCCACTGACCTGCTGGCCCTCTCCAGTAGACTCCCTCAGGCCTGTGTACTAGATGGAGGAGTCAGGCTATATGCTCTTCTGAGCCATAACAATGAACTAACTGTCTAGCCACGGATCCCGGGGTAAGCCACAGAATACAGAGGAGAACGAAATTCCTGGGGAGTATTCGGTAGAACGAGTGGTTGTGAAGGAGAGGCCTGAGATGTTCAGACAAGCTGTGTCCAGGCCATTAAAGGCCTCGTGGCTCCTGCTAGGAAGTGTGAGCTTTACTTGGCAGGTCATGGGGAACCTCTAAAGGGTTTCCAGTAGGGGAGAGACATTTGGTATTTGAAGGTTATTTCTGACTGCATGCAGAAGGCGTATTTCCGGGGGTAAGGAGAAGAGACAGTATAACTTAGATATCCACACACATATGTGTACTTTTTATTGTTAGACAATCTTATTTGTTGAATAGTTGTACAGACCATGGATTACAAAGACCTGGGTCCAAACCTCGATTGCCTCTGACAAGTTGTGTCAGTTTGAGCATATTGGTTTTTTTAATCACTAAAGCTCGAGTATAAAATAAGGATAACATTATCCTCACTTCCCAGAGCTTGTATATACTTTATTATATCAGATAAAGTATATGAAATGAAATTTATTCTATGTTATCATATGTTTTTATAGATGAGAGAATTAGGCAATGCTGATGTTGTTGGTTTCTATTTAGACAGGTACTCATTTGTAAATGATGGGGTATCTAATGGTGTATGGATGGAGAGAGTTAGAGAATTGAATTCATCTTGGAGGACTTCACAATGTCACTGAAGAATCTGTCAGGTGCTTACCAGCATAGTAACTCTTTAAATGGTTATAAATACCTTGCAATTCCAGATTTCCTGGAATACCAGGAAATTACATTATTGTCTCTTCTATTTGACAAGTGTTCACTGGGACAGGTGTGTGTTCCCACACACAATAGAGTGACAGCATATACAGACAAGTGAAACTCACTTGACAGAGGGAAAATGGGATACTATTCAAAGGTGGTCTGAGCAAAGCCTCGAAAGTAAGAAATTACAGGACATATTCAGGAACAATGACTAGAAATGCCTGGCTAGTAAGACACGCAAGCCTAGAAGAATAAGCTAAGATCCAAAATGCCAGCTTTGGACTTTAAGTGTAATGTGGGGCATTGACAAATATTAGCAAAGGGGGGTTTCAAATGTAAGTGATTTTAAGTCAGATTTATTGCAGAAAATATGCAGGATTAGAAGAAACAGTAAGTGGAGTCAGGAAGTTAGGGAGTTATAATTCCAGGAATGAGACTGTGGGAACCTAAACTATGGCAACAGGAATGAAAAGGGAGAATGTATGAAATTGAACATAAAGGAAATTTTGGTCTATTATAAGAGAAGATATCAAATATGACAGGAGTTTTACCCTGCTATCATTAGTGATAAAAATTGCTTTGTCAACTACAAAGTTACGCAAATGAATGTTTATGCATTCTTTCATTTTGTTCTAGAAGAATAAGACATGCATACATATACACACAGAGACATACAATAATATAGAGACACTATTTATCTTTCTTTGGAATGTGGAAAAAGCTTACAGAGGCCACATGAATTGTCCAAAATTATACAGGCAGAAGGTGGTAGAGTTAGAACTTGAACTTGTCTCAGGAACTCTACGTCTTAGTACAGGTCTCCACAGAAAAGTGCACTTATGCCAGGCCTAGGTGTAAAAGTGTATTCTCAACCTCTGATTCGCTGGCATTGGACACCATTCAATTTGCCTTTGCTACATGAAAGGGCCCTCTGAGCACCCCTTATGCCTTTATCTTGCTTTGCTGAACAAATTGAAATGGTGAAAATATCTCTCATGTGTGTTAAAAAGCCCCATTTGCAAATCTCTTGAAGACATTGACTTTGTCCTGGGCTCCTGGAGATTTGAAAACATAGAATTGGGTTATCCCTCTATATTGAAAACTAGAGCTCACTTATGAAAACCAGTTGTTGCATCCTCTTCAAAAGACACCCTGAGTCTTGGGTTTATTACTATCTGATAAAATAAGCTTCTTGAGTAGACATCTTTATCTGTTTTATTCAATGATATATCTTGAGGGTTATAATGGCAACTGGCACACAGTAGATGCTCATAAATGTTCATTTAATGAGAAAATGAATCCTTTCCTTCTGGATAACAGAGATGAAAATGTTTGACTTAAAATATTCATGTGATACCAGGGATTGAAGGGCTCGGGTTTTTTCCAGGAGGCCAAGGAAAACAACGTCATTCCTGTATCTCTCTGAATCACTTTAAAACCAGAGTAGTGCTGCAAGACTCTGCCCAGCCTGGTCCTTACATTAACTGCCGTATTTGCTGTTTGGACTCTTACAGTGTCTGCAGACAGAAACAACAAACTGACAATGAACGAGTCAAGAGATTCTCGGTCTACTTGCAAATGTGGAGAACTCCATTCTTTCTCTTTTATTTTTCTATCTTTCGTTTTGTATACCACTGTCTACAATCAACCCCTGCCTGAATGTCTTCCAGGAAAGGACAGGATGATGTGATGGCTAGAACCTGGTCTTGTGTCCAAGCAGAAAAGTGCTTGAATCCCAGTCAACCATTTACTAGCTATGAGATCTCAGACAATGCATCTCTGAGTCCATTCACAGTGTCCTCATCTGTAAAACTGGGAATATACTGTCTACATTTGGGTCGTTGCTGTCATGAAGAATACAGATAAGACATAAAGTGATTGACACAATGAGATACTTAGTAAATATTTATTGTTTATCATTTAACATATGTTAATGATTTCTCCTTGTTCCTGTATCTCCGGAGATGGTGAAAGATAATCTGGGAGGAAGAACATGTACCACTGCCTCATGACTATATAAACCCAGCAGGGCAATTGTCTGGGGGCAAGAAATAAACTTCAGGTGTCTCTTCGGGTGTCCTGTGTATGGGTTGCTGGATTGGCTCCCTGTATTCATTAAAGCCTAATGGTGTGTGGAGTCCAGGACAGTCAGAAATTCACCTTTAAAACAAGATCTGCTATGATTCCCTCCAGGGACTGTGGCCTGAGGAATATGTTGCCTGTTCCTGGGGCTGCTGCTGCATGGAGAGTGACTGTCACTGTCTTCGGACCTGTCAGATACATTTATTAATCATCAGTATTTACTCCTGAGGGAGCGACTGCTGGGAGTATCAAAACAGAGAGGAGTTAAATAGACCATGCTGGTTTTGTAGCACCCAGCTCACAGAGGCCCAGTGGGAAGCCCTCCCTTCCCTTCCCGACAATCACAAGTGGCAGCCTATGCATCAAGCTGCATTCTCAGCCCCCTCTCTTAATATCCACCAGATTATCTAATGCTTAATTAATGCCAGCTTAATTAATGTTCATGCCTGTTATTTGCCTATACAATTATCCAGTGAAGAGGGGCTGAGCAATTTGATTTTACAGATGAAATGTGGGCAGAAAAGATAAAGGACCTGCCCACAACTGCCCAGAGAGTTTTGTGACACAGAATTCAAACCGTCCCTGCTCTATAATGATTTGGGTGAAAAGTTGTCTTCATCATGGTTAGCTCTGTGTTCGGTGGTCTGAGACCACTGGACCTTGGCACGTTCTCAGGCTCATCCTGGTGCCAAGTCCACACTTTACTTGGCCTCTGTGAAAGCCTCTCAGATGAAATATTTTCTGTCTGCTGCTCACTAATGTGGTGAGTTTTATTTTGAACCAATTTTTTTTTTTGAAAAATAGGAACAAGACCCAGAGTTGTAATGATAACAAGTATAACTTGGTTCCCATTTGCCCATGTCCATAATCATGATAGTTGACATTTATTGAAAATTTGCTTCAATTCTGGCACTGTTCACATTACTTCATAGGCACCAATTCATTGACTCCTCACAGCAACCCTAGGAAGTAGGTATTATCTCAAAGTTACAGATCAGAAAACAAAGAGAGGCTAAGCAACCATTAATAAGCAGCAGAACCAGGGTTTAAATCAGGGAGTTGACTCGGGAGGCCTCCCTAAGTGCCGCACCATATTGCCTCTATTTCTCTCTTTGCAGAAACATCAGAAGAAGAAAGGAACGTAAAGAAACAATAGCCACCAAAATAAAAATACCAAGTTTGGGGGGCAGCTGTGGAGCAATTCTCACATATAACTGGTGGAAATGCAAACTTTGCAAAGAATCAGCCACTTGGTGAAACAATTTGAAAGTTTATGATAAACTGTCACAATAGCATGGATGGATCTCAAATGCATTCTACCAAGTGAATGAAGCCAGGCTCAGAAGACTATATATTTTGTGATTCTATTATCTAACATTCTGGGGTAGACAAAGCTATAATATCAGAAAACAGATCTAAGTGGATGGTGGAGTCTGGGGTGAGAGGTGTAGTTGATTAAACTACAGTTGATTAAACAGGAATTTTGGGGTGATACAATTGTTCTATATCTTTATTGTGATGCTGGTAACACAACTGTATATTCTGCACACTAGAATTCTACTATAAGTAAATTATTTAAAAAGTTAATGGAAGTAATAAAAAATAAATGAAAATTAAAAAAAAAGTATTAGTCTAGAGAACTCTCAACTAGTTCAGAACCTTGTGTTTGATCCTACTGTTGATTCTGATACTTTATATTGGAAACCAGCTAGTCAGTTATAAATAAGTGGAGGGGATTTTTCTGGGAAAGAGAAGATTAAATTCTGTCTGTATTAACCCTAAAAAAAAAAAAAGAGAGAAGGAACAATAGCCTCTTTTTATTTGAAGATGTAAGTGAGGAAGTTACCTTAGAAGCCCATTTAGACAATGGAGTGCTGGCCAATGAGAGCTTATGGAGGCGATATGGCTGGAAACCATTCTAAAAACCAATTATCTGGGCAGTGTGAGGGTGGCTCAGTGGCAGAATTCTCCCCTGCCAAGCTGGAGACCGGGTTCATTTCCCGGTGCCTGCCCATGGTAAAAACAAAAAAGCAACAACAAAAAAACAATTATCAAGCATCTTAAAGGGGAAAGCCAGAGAAAGGGCCTGGAAGAGCTATGCAGGAGTCACATTTGATGTTGTCTGGAGGCTTCCATTTTAAAGCATTATGATATATGGAACGACATCCCTCTGTCTCTGGTATTGACCACTTGCCATGGGAGAAAAAAAAAATGCAGTGATCAAGACCAGAGACCAGAGGTACCAGACAAGAATGTTAAGAGGGAAAAAGTCTTCTTTAAGGGCAAGTTCTTCTGCCCGGCCAGGCGGAGGTCCCTGAATCCTGATGGAGAGGCTGAGCATGTTGTTGAATGGCTGCAGGTATAACTAGTGTTTCCCTTACTGAATCACCTCCCTGCACATGTACATGTGGTGCAGGGAGCACTCAGTCTACGGCCAAGTAGGTTATGTTCCTTTATTTACTATCAAAAGGTGTACATTCATGAGATTAGCCTTAGAGGTTTCAGACACCAATATGCATATGAATCGCCTGGAGGAATTTGTTTAAAAATGCAGAGTCCTGGTTCTCATGTTTGGGAAATACAATTTGAATGGTCTGGAACTGGTTTAGGGATCTTTATTTTAATAAGCCTGCTTAGGGCAGGTTTTAAGGGGTCTTCAGATCTCATTTTGAGGAGACCAGTTAGTGGTTCTTAGTAAGAGATTTGCATTAGAGATACCTGTGGAGCTTTACAAAGCTGTGCCTGCCTGGGCCTTATCAGACCTGTTTTGCTCAGTTGTGTGGAAGGAGACTGGTTGTTACCAGTGGGATTCACTGGGAAGCCTGTGCTGACAGAGAGGTTAGCATGCCGGGAGGTTTATAATGGAATGTCCCTGTAACTGACACTTCTTAAAGGGAAAGCAATTGGGCAGATGAGGAAGATGAGGCATGGAATAGTCTCAATGGATGCCTCAGCCTTCTAAGGCAGTGTGAAGCAAGGATGACACTTCAGAGGTGTCCTAAGGTGGAGTGAAGGAGCTCGACCTTTATGTCTCCATGTGGATCATTTATGCAGCTGGACTATTATGCCTCCATGGGATCATTGCATGCTGGCTGCCCTCGGAAAGGAATGAGATCTTAGGTTCTTTTTAGCCTGAGCAACCCTAACGGGGCCTGAAAGCGGAGGGCTGTCCACAGACTTGCAGCACCTTGGGAAGCGAGTCCTTCGCTCCTGAAGGGGAATCTGGGTAGCTCATCTCAGCATCCACCACACTGAGTATGAATTTTGTTGTGATGTGTTTTGCTTCTGCTCCATGGATGATGATTATGTACTTTTCCCCTGACATCCAGGAGTACAGATACATCATTCGTTCTGAACAGCAAAAAAGGATATTGGGGAAGCTGTCCTGATGGGGCCAATTCTATCTTCGTCACTCAGAGCATTCCTTACTACTCACCCTGCAGAACTCAGATCAAGAGGTCATTACCTCTTTGAAGACTTTTCTGGCACCTTCAGCCAGAGTTAATCATTCTGTTCTCTGAGCTATCCTGTACCTGTATAAACTTCATTATTATGTATCTAACATCTCTGCCAGTATGCTTTAATGATAGGGACCATGAAATATTCATTTCTATATTCCATCCTCTAACATCCATAGTGGATGATCTATGAATGAATGAATAAGTAAATTGGTTAACAATGACCCAGGGGTAAAGGGAGTAGACAAAGAGAAGATCACACTCTTAACAACCATCTGTTTGTATCCCAAAGACCGACACTGGGGAAGATAGAGCGTTTCTCCACCTCAATATAGAAATTCTGATATCAGAGCACCTCTTATCCTACTTGGGAAGCAGGCATTTTTGGGAAAAAAAATTTTTTGACAAGCCTCTAGAATAACTTTCAGAGAAAAACATTAATCAAGTGGTTGAAACTCTAGGGTGATTCTGCAAACCCTCTTACTCATTCCAGTTCCCATATCAACAATGCCACCTTCTTGCTTGTTAAAGGAGCATGTGATGAATGAATGGGGTGAAATGATGGACTAGCAAGATGGTAGCAGATTTCACAAAGCCCCCCTCTTCAGAGAGTTTTACACAACTAAAGCCTTCCCCCACTTGCCCACTAACCTAAATTCCCCAGGAACGTCCCTGAACTATCCAGTATATCTGTGATTCATATTACCAAGCCCAGCCATACATGCAAGCCAAGTGATTCCCAGCTGAGCAGCCCTTGGCTTGATAAGGTTGTAGCCTGTGCTCTAACTCCAATCACTTGCATGAGCAATCCTGAAGCAGAACAACCAGTGATTGGCCACAATAACAGGCCACTGAGGGCTCAGAGGAGAAGGGCAACACAATGAGTTCCTTATCCAGACTGAGAAATGCCTGGGGACTCCAGTTGTTTGAGAGCCTGGTACCATTACAGGCTCCTGACAGTTTATTTTAGATATGTCCTGAGGGAGGGAGTATCAAAATTTCCTACTGATAGCTTGTATAGGTGAGTGATGTTGTACTTGTTCAAGCAGAAAAGAAGAGCTTAGAAACATAATGGGAACTTTTGCTTCCCCTCAGTGCTTCTAAAACCAAAGTTTTCTATTATTTAAAATCCACAGTGTTCAAAACCTTCCGAAGACCGTGCAGGGAGTGACAGATTAGTCCTGCTGCCTCCTCCATCCCACTGACTCCATCCCAAATGGTTGCTCATTATAAGACGGCATTTTAATATAGAGGATTTTCTGAGAAAAACCTTAACCCCTCCAGAAGTCCTATAAGTAAAATCGTGTAAATAAATCTATAGTAATCCTATTGTTTATGAGTGTACATTAATGTGAAGATGATAAAAGTGAAGTGGGTCAAACATGATTGAAATAGCTTGGATATATGTGCTAGCCTAGCACTTCAAGGGCAAAAAATAAATGGGAGACAACAGAAAGAGAGCTAATATTTCCTAAATGCCAGAGCCCACATACATATCCCTCCATCAGCCTTTCGAGATGACTACAGTTGTTCTCATCTGTTCTTTAGAGATGACAAAACCAAGTCTCATAGAATTAAGTCAGTTGTCCATGGTCGCAGCATAAATGAGGACAGACTAGCTCTCTCTGATTTCACGTTTCCTATTCTAGCCTCCTAACTCTGATGCTTCCAGGTAGGAAGGTGAAAGGAAGAGAAGCCGGAGAAGTGGAGGGAGAAAGGAAGGAGCGTGACGTGACAGCAATAGTAAAATGGGCTAAAACATTATATTCCAGAAAAGCATCATCAGGAGTCCCTGGGGGAAATTATAAAATGGTGACAGTTTCAGTCCCTATGGATGCACACCACACCACTCTAAAACTAAGTGGCTTAATCAGGAAAGGCATTTGCCTTGCAAAGCAGGACAGTTGCTTCCTGTAGTGGGTGGGGAGGAGGGGAATGGGTGAAGACAGATAATTTTTTGTAAACTTGATTTTTTAATTATGAAAGTATTTTACACAGTTCCATCTGTATCCTACATTTCCTCTCATAGATGTTTTCCCACCAGAAAGGTGTACAAATGTGCATCACAATATGTGAATGAAATTGTTTATAACAACATTATTTCTAATAGCTCCAAACTAGAAACTGCCCTAATCCATCACCAAGTGAAAGGGTAGATTGTGGTATATTCACCAAGGAATACTATTCAGCAGCAGTTCTCAAAGTAGGAGCCACAGAACAATGGAGGTTTCCGAGACCCTGTCATGAGACCTGGGAGGCCAAAGCTATTTTTATAATAATACTGAGAAGTTATTTGCTTTTCCACTCTCATCTTCTCCTGGGTGTACAGTGTTTTCCAGAGACTGCATGACTTGTAATGACATCATTGCTCTCACAAAATGGAATATGTGGACTTGTAAATTCTGGGATTTTAAATATTTCTCAGTTTTAATTTCTAATGCAGAAAGCATCGCTAGATACAGTCCACATAAACAAAAGTTTTCGGGGGCCTTCAATAAATTTTAAGTGCAACAGGGTCCTGTGATGAAAACGTTTGTGAACCATTCCATTATAGTAATCAAAATGAACAAACTACAATGCCTTGCAATAGCATAAATGGCTCTCACAAACATAGTGTGAATATGTTCACAAAAGCATGCATACTGTATGATTCCATTTATGTGAAGTCCAAACCCCCGCAAAACTAACCTGTGCCATCACAAATCAGGATAGTGGTTATCCTTGGAGAAAAGGGGGGTACTTGCCATGTTCTGTTTCTTGATCTGACTGCTGGTTTACGTGGATGTATCCACTTTGAGAAAATTCATCTAGCTGTACATTTTTGATTGTGCACTTTTCTCTATGGGTGTTATATTTCAGTAAAAACTTTTTAAAAACTAAGTGACTTAAAACCAAAATGAGCCATTATTTTCCATGATTCTGTGGGCTGATTGGGCAATTTTTCTGCTTAACGTGGGATTGTCTGAGGTGCTGCGATGGATGAAAGCTGCAAAATGTCCTCACTCACCAGTTAGTATTTGCTGCCAGCTGCAAGCTCAGCTGAGGCTTTCAGATGGGGTCTCAGTTCTCCCTGTAGGCATCTGCACATGGCTAGCTGGGCTTCCTCACAACTTAGTGGCTGGGTTCCAAGAAGGAACATTTTTCCAGAGGACAAGCTCCAATAGGCAAGCACTTTGCAAGCCTTTGCTTGCTTCACTCTGATGCCCCCATCAGCCAAAGATGGCTAAATGGAGAAGCCTCAAGTCAACATGAATACTGGGAGGCATGGCTCGCTGGGGACTACCTACCACAGAGCACTCCTTTTACCCTGATATAGACCTATTGTGTGAAAGTCTTTGAAGTCTGAATTAGGGTATATGCATTTCTTAACATTTTAAATTAATTTTATTTACAAATACTCCCTAGCCACCTATACTTCCCCTTTCCCCCTTTCACTACCCTGATAACCTCTACTTTCTGTTTCTGTGAATTTGCTACTTCTAGACATCTCTTATAAGTGACATCATGCAATTTTGTCCTTATACGTCTTGTTTATTTCACTGAACATAATGTTTTCAAGGTTTTTCCATGTTGTAGCATGTCTCAAAATTTCATTCTTTTTTGTCATCTGATAATGTTCCATTGTGTATTTATCACATTTTATGTATCCACTCATTTGTTGATGGACACTTGGGCTGTTTCCACCTTTTAGCTATTGAGAATAATGTTGCTCTAACATTCATGTACATGTTTCTGTTTAAGACCCTGTTTTCACTTTCTTTGTGTATATACATAGAAGTGGAATGTCGGCTCATATGATCAGTCTATATTTAACTGTTTGAGGAAACACCCATGGTGCTTTCCACAGTGACTCTATCATTTTACATTCCAATCAGTAGTTCACTAGAGTTCCAATTTCTCCATATTCTCTCCAGCACTTGTTCTTTTCTTTTTTTTTTTTTTAACAAATAGCCACTCTTGTGGGTTTGAAGTGGTATGTCATTGTGGTTTTGATTTGCATTTCCCCTAATGGCTAAAGAAGTTGAGTATCTTTTCATACAAGTATTGGCCATTTCATATCTATTTTTTTTTTTAATGTCAATTCAAGAGTTCCCCCCCCCCCCATTTTCTAACTGGATAGTCTTTTTGTTGTTGCATTGTAAAAGTTCTTTACATAGTCCATATATTAAGCCCTTATCCAAAATATCATTTACAGCTATTTTCTCCCATTTTGTAGGTTGTCCTTTCATTTCCTTGATAATGCCATTTAATGTACAAAATTTTAAATTTTGATAAGGTCAAATCTATCTGTTTGTCTGATGTTGTTCAGGTTTTGGGTATCATATCTAAGACTCCATTACCAAATTCTGTGTCATGAAGATTTCCCCTATTTCATCTTCTAAGAGTTTTCTAGTCTTAGCTCTTATATTTAGGTCCTTGATCCAATTTGAATTATTTTTATATATGGTGTGAGCTTGAGGCCTAACTTCATTTTTTTTGCATATGTCTATCCAGTTTTCCCAACACTATTTGTTGACTAGATTCTTCTTTCCCCACTGTATGTTCTTAGCACATTTGTAAACAAATGTGCATCATAATATGTGAATGAAATTGTTTATAACAACATTATTTCTAATAGCTCCAAACTAGAAACTGCCCTAATTTGTTTAAAATCAATTGGCATAGACATGTGGGTCTATTTCTGGACTTTTAGTCCTGTTCCACTAATCTATACATCTGCCTTTATTCCAGTATCACACTGTTATAATTCTGCAGATTTGTAATACAATTTGAAATCAGGAAGCACAGGTCCTCTAACATTTGTTTTTCTTCTTAGAAATTGTTTTGAGGCTATTCAGGGCCCCTTGCAGATTCATATGAATTTTGGAAAAACAGCTCAAATTCTGTTTCTGTAAAAATGACTACTTGGGGTTTGATAGGTATCGCATGGATCACTTTGGGTACTAGTGATATCTTTATAGCATTAAATTTTCCAATCCATGAACATGAGATGTCTTGCAATTTATTTAGGTGTTCTTTAATTTCTTTCAGAAATGTTCTGCAGTTTTCAGGGTATGTCTTCTATATCCTTGGTTAGAGTATTCCTAGATATGCTATTCTTTTAAATTATAAATGGAATTGTTTTCTCAATTTCCTCTTCGAATTGCTCATTGCTTGTATATAGAAGTACAGTTGATTTTTGTGTTTACTCTTCTACCCTGCTAAGTTGTTGAATTCATTTTTAGCTCTCATAGTTTTCTTGGGGATTCCTTTGGATTTTCTATATATAAGATCATGTTATCTGCAAATAGACATAGTTTTACATCTTCCTTTCCAATTTGGGTAGCTTTTAATACCTTTTCTTTCTTCTCCTTTTTTTTAGTACCTAATTGCTCTGGTAAGAACTTCTGGTATAATATTGAACAGCTGTTGTCAAAGTGGGCATCTTTATTTTATTCCTGACCCTTGGGGGAAACCTATAGTTCTTTCACCATTGAATATGATATAAGGCTGTGGGTTTTTCATAAATGGCCTTTATCATGTTGAAAAAGTTCCCTTCCATTCCTACTTTTCAGAGTGCTTGTATCAGGAAAGGATGCTGTATTTTCCAAATGCTTTTTCAGCATTTTTGAGATAATCATGTGATTTTCATCCCTCATTCTGTATATGTAGTGTATTACATTTATTGATTTTCACATGCTAAGCCACCCTTGCATTACTGGGATTCATAATATGCATTTGGACTCATTTTGCTAGTACTTTGTAAGGAATTTCCAAATTTAAATTCAAAAGGAAATTGTAATTTTCTTTTCTTGTGAGGACTTCAGCAGGAAGTGATCCCTCCTCTTGAAACAATCTGCAAAACTTCATGCTCTGCCATTTTTCAGGTATCTGCATTTTTAACAAGTTTCCTAGAGTATCTCCAATATCTAGCACACTAAGCTTCCCTCAGTTGCTTCTTACCTTCTCCATTTAAAACCTGCTTCATGCTGAAAATCCTAGCTAATTCATTAGTCTGCTGAGGCAATAGTTATGTTGATCTGGAGAGAAAGAGGTTCATTGATTTGAATGGAAAACAACAATATCAACAACAACAAAAATCCATGTCTCTTTGTAGTCACCAATGACTTCTGTGTTACTATTAAGTGAACAATTTTCAATCCTCATCTTACTTGATTTCTTACCAGCATTCAATAGTGTTGATCATTCCCTCCTTCTTGAAATATTCTTTTCCATCACCTTCTGATACATAACACACTCCCTCGATTTTCTTTCTATGCCTCTGGCTGTTGCTTCCACTCTCTTTCTGACTCATTTTCTTCTCCCTAACCTCTAAGTGACTTGGCTAAATGTCTTGCTTCTAAGTGCTTTCCTTTCCTCTCTCTGTACACTCTTCCTGTTACTCACCAACTGCTTTATCATCAGTTATCATTATTGGCAAATCACTCCCAAATTTACGTGGCTAGCATAGATCTGTACTCTGAGTTGCAGACTTAAATATCCAACTATTTTTGCTACACCTTTCCTAGGATGTCTCCAAGAAATTCAAATTTAAAAATGTCTAAGACTGAACTCATCTTCCTGTCAACCTGGTCTTCTAGTGTTTATTATTTCAATACATCATACCACCATCCAGGTAGTTCTAAAGTGAGAGGCTAAAGTATTTTCTTTTGTCATTTCTCTATCAACTACCAATACATCCCATTTAATACCATTTACCAACTCTTGTTCATCTTCACTCCTAAAACACACCCTCCTCTCTTCATCATAAACCTCAGTAGGACCCTAGCTCAGACTGCGATTGTTTCTCATTCATAAAGCAAAGAAACCAAGACCTCTTCCTAAGTGGTCCCCAGCATTATCTAGTTTCTCCTCTTCTATCATCATGACCCACGATCCTTTTCCATGTTTCTGAGCAACTTTTAAAAAGCACAGCACAAATATGCCATCATTTCCTTTAAAGAATTCACTATCTTCCCAATGCTTTTAGAATAATAACCAAAATTATTAACAGAACTCATAAGATCTTGCATGACATGGTCCCTGCTTTTATCTCCTGACCCTTTTGTCCTCTGCTATCCACCTACCTTGGCTTTCTGTTCATTCTTAATGAACAGAAGGAATGAACAATTATCTCCTCCTTTAGAGTTTTGCAGTTTGCCAGGAATGCCTCCTCACCCCCATTTTCCTGCCAATTCTTCAGACCTCAGTTCCTTAGAGAAGTGAGGTCTTTATCATACCCACCAGGCTAGATCAGGATCCTTTATCTCACTCAGTGCTGTGGGATTCTGATTCTTTGAATTAACATCAGTTTATAATAATGCATCCATTTGCAGGCTTATCTGAATGTTGGTCTCCCTCATTCGATTATAAGGTCTGTGAGGGCAGGAACCACATTTGTTTAGGTCATTATTATATCCCTAGTACCTGTACAATGAGTTGCAGCCTTAAATATCCAACTATTTTTGCTATACCTTTCCTAGGATGTCTCCAAGTGTCTACAGAAAGGAAGGGAGGAAGAAACATGCTTATTATGATTATAGTCTTGCCTAAGGCTACAATATTTAATGTTAACATCATACCACCATCCAGGTAGTTATGAAGTGCTTTTGGGGATTCATGAGTACATTTTTCTGTTGGATCCCTCTTTATCATATTGCTTTCATCACACTGGCCATTCCCAGACTAGGCTGCTCCATTTTGTGCCATAACCTTTGTACTCTGTGGTTAACCTGCCAGAGGAACAGGTCCCTTGACACCAACATTTGAAACTGCTCCCTTCAGAATGAACCCCTCTCCTTTGGGGCATTTTTTAATCTCAAATTAAGCACTAGTTCTTGGAGTCTTCCCCTTTCTGTGCTAGCTAGAGATAACCTGACTGTGGCTGGCAGATAATTCCTCCTTAACTTGACTCCACCAGATTTAAAACAAAACAAAACAAAATTTGATTACCAATTGATGACAGCAGGAGAGTTTGGGGGCTTGTTGTTAGATGAGATATTTTTATGCAAGTATTGGCAGTATCAGTATTAGGATATAATCCCACCCACTGTTTGAAATCTGCAGTGCATATGCTTCTTTTTTCAGACAGAGCTTGCCCTTGAGAAGTATAAGTTTATTTGGTTTCTCCACTTATGTGAATTGAATTTCTGACAAGACAATCCTTGGCACAACCAATCAAACCAAGCCATGTTGACACTTTAAGACGTCTGAAGCATACTGAGGGCAATTGATCAGGCCACTCTACTGTCCACTCACCTTCAACTAATCCTTTCTGCCTTGACCTACTCTAGGGAGGATTAATCAGAAATTTGCTTGCTGCCATTTGTGAAGTTGGTGTTTGTAGAGATGCCTAATCATTACTGTACTTTGCACTTTTAACGGATATTTTTGTTTGTTGTTCTCCTTTCTTCCCCCTTACACACTCCCTGAATTGATTTGTGTATAGACTTGCTTTACACTTTGATGAATTGGAAAATCTGTGCTCAGCAGTTTTTTAATGGGGAAATTATCTGTATTTTATTACGAAGAAAAATTGTTATTTAAAGGTACAAGTTCTTAGAATGTTTGTATAGGGCCTTACCTGTTCATGGACTGTTAATAGCTTAAACCTTACCCTGTTCCAGAGAGACCTCTCTTCACAAAGCAATGGCTAAATATACCATTTGCAAAGGAAGACAGTTATTTTGCAGTTATTTTTTGCAACTCATAGCCTAGGAATAGGAAAAGGCCTCGAATATTTGAAATTCAAATTCAACATGTACCCATGTAAGATGACCGGTGATTTTTTTTCATTTTTTCTCATCTGTCCATTTATTCATGTACCCACCCATCCACCATCCACCTAGTCATCCACTTATTCAATAACTGTTTATTGATATTTCCTAAGTCTCAGGCACTGAAATAGGCCCTGAAAATACAATAGCAAACAAACATATGCACAGTTCTTTCCCTATGGAGCCAATACTTATGAGGAAATAGACATAAATCGAATAATCACATAATAAAAGTCAGATTATTACTGTGACTACTGAATGAATGAGAGGCATATTTTCTATGAGAACATTTAATAGAGATACCTGGGAATGGTTCACTTATCATAAGGCCTCTTACTGTACTCTGCTAATTATTGAAGGATTGAGGTGGGAAGTTTGAAATGTTTCCTATAGACACAATTTTCACCTAAGGTTTTACCTCAGTAGTTGTATTTTTGGTAATTGAGAAAAATTTTCTCTCTTACTCTCCTGGTTTTAACTCCTCTGTTTCTTTCAGAATGATGCCCTGACCCCTTAATCTGCCACTCAAGGTCCTCACACCTCATAATCTTCCCCTTATTTCCACGTACTCCCTGTATAAAAACATTCATTTTTTTAAAACAATCTATGCATGTTCCATAAGTGGCTCATATGTTCCAATCCCACTTCTCTCCTGCTGTTGATCTCATTTAAAGGCATACATCCATTTGCTCTTGTGTTTCCTTAAAATCCCTCTTCTCTGGTTTCTCTCTGGAGATGGGGAAAGAAACCTAACTCTGACATCATTTGTAGGAGAAAAATTGGGAGAGGCATTTACCTCAGCCTGAGGCATTATAACTGAGGTTTATTATAAGAATTATTACTAAAGGTAAGAAACCTCACAATGGAATCAATATGCCAAGTGTTAAATATGACAAAAGAAAAAAATCCACCAGGGATAGTTGAATAATAATTACATACATGATTTATTGATGTTTATTATATCAAGACACTGTGCTAAGTATGTTGTATGCTTTCTTTACTTTGAAAGTCACAGCAATTTTATGAAGTTTGTAATAATTATCTCTGTTACCTACCTAAAGACTAAGGTTTAGGGATATTTAAACAAACCGAGCCCCCACAACTTAAAAAATGATGGATTTATACTCAGCCTCAGCCTTGTCTTACTCTCAAGTCCATCCTCAAAGCCATACACTGTATTGTTTTCCAGGTTAAAATTGGTTTCAAAGAATGGCCAGGGCCAAGAAGCATGTAAAGAACTTCAATGCTGTGTAGATTGTGCTGCATGTCGTTAGAGCTAGGATGACAATGTAAAGGAATCTTGCAGAGCTGGCCTCCATATACATATATATATATGTTTTTTGTTTTTGTTTTTATTTTTGTTTTTTGCATGGGCAAGCCCCAGGAATCAAACCCGGTCTCCAGCATAGCAGGCAAGAATTCTGCCACTGAGCCACCTTTCTTTTCATGAGGTGTTCCTTGATTGATTTCTCAGTGTCTGGATCCATCTATTAATTCCTGAAGTCATAATGTCTTTAAAATTATTAGTATAAACTATAATGTTAACTTCTGTTTTATCTGTCTACCTACCCACCTATCCACCTATTCATCCATTCATCCATTCATCCATTCATCCATTCATCAGTTAGCTTGTCTCAATTAAGTTAATGAGTCCTTTGAAAGTAAGTTCTATCTGAATTTATTGCTTAGTATCCCTGGCATCTAATATGGGACCCTACAAATATTAAACCCTAAATATATATTGGTACTGCTTCAAACTAAATTCAGTAATAAAGGATAAAAGTTCATGCATGCTTTGATATCTACTCCTAATAATTTTTCATATCAAGGAAGTTCCAAAAGGAAGACATACTTAATACAATTTTTAAGGAAATTTGGCCAAAAGTTCTATATTTTTCAGATGATCAGGTTCAATTTCTCACAGCCCAAAGGAGATTCTCTCTTTTAACAGGTACTGAATTCACAGCAGATGCTTTATTTATTTCTAAATTATAGACTTAATATACCTTGATTTTCTTTAGTATCAGAGGCAAGAAATCCCTTAATGAGTTTGCAGAGTTAAACCAAATCTGACATGGTATTATGGAATATATAATGATGACTACATTAGGAAGTGAGTACACTAAGACATTCAGTACCATAGGCAGGAAGGCATGCTTGGAATTAAGATGTAAGAATAGTAAAAATTTCCACAAAGTCTATTTATTTTGTCATCTCTTTTCCTAAAGGAAAACTGTTGTCTCCGTTTCAAAATAGGTTTCTGAATTCAAGGAGTTCTGGGGTCTCCTTGTTATATTTTATAATTTCATATTTGATTAAACATGACTATTTCTGCTGGTATACATTCTAATCTAGCCACTACCACATACTCTATCTACTTACATGCTTCCCTTTTATTGCAATAGACAATGTCACTCCACCCACATTCCTCTCTCCAATATGGATATCCAACACATATACTTCTCAGACTTCTTATTTGACCTCTAAGATGTATACTATTTATATATACATATATCATATATGGTATGTATAGTATATATACATATGTGTGTATGCCTATCTATATCCATCTGTATTTATATCTATCATCTATTTATATCTATTATCTATCTACTGCATTATAATTTTTTGTATGTAATTATAATACAGTAAATATAATATAGTAGATATTCAAGCTGCTAGCCCTTGAAAGTTCCTTTCATTGTCTTCTGCAATACCATACTTTCCAGATATTCTTCTACCCCGTAGCCACTCTTTCTAGTACCAGGTTACCAAAGGTACCAAAGGCTCTGGTGCTAACACAGATAATTCCAATAATTCTGCTGATGCCTCGGTGCCAATGCTAGGTTGAGCTCAGTGATTCATGGACATTGTAGATAGATATTCTTTTAGCATGCTTTTGAATGTGTATGTGTGTTTGTTCCCACCCTAGGCAAATATCCTAGTAGTTGGGCAAAAGAACAGTTTATATAACAAATATTATGCTGAATTCATAATCACCTGCTGCTATCAAAACCAGATTATAGCCATAGGTCAATTCATTTCAGGAAGCTCCTTGAATCCTCATATAAAAAGACATCTGGTAGCCCTGAATCCCAGAGCCACCCCTAATTAATCTCAAGGACTCTGGGTAATTATATTAAGTAACTTTTTTAAAGAAACATAGAGAATGCTAGATATCCTTTTATTTGGTGCTTATTTTAAATTAGGAAGTAATTTTAAGAAATTTCATCATTTTTTAAGTACAGAGCTCATTTGTCAATTCTCTAGAGGGTCTGTTTCAGTCAATGGGCCATGCCCATGTATACAGAGAATACTAAAAGAACTCATTGGAGTTGAAAGAGAAATCACTAACTCTTAAACCACACTTAGATGTTCTACTTCAGTTCCTTACCACTTTGCTTATTTGGTGGGAGGGTGAGGAGGAGGAAGGAGATGGCATTTATTTTAAATTTCTAGTAAAATCTTCATTTAATATTTATATTTGTACACTGACACCTGTAGTGTAATTTTACTTAGAGACTTCACCATACTGAGAATTAATAATGCTTGAAGGAATTTCAAATTGCAATAGCATCTCCAGGGGGTAAGAATGGTATAGAAGGTGGACAAAGTAAAAAATAACTGGCCAAGTTCATGCCTTCTCATGGTGGTTCTGTGATGCTTTGACAATGCTGCAAAATTGTAGCAAGAGCCTCTCTCTCAGAGTAGCTTATTTTTTCCTGCCTCTATCTGAACGAAATTTTCCACAGTAGATCTTCTACTCTTACTTTGATAACAAATCCCAACATACTCATTCAGCCAAGAGTGTTTAAAAGTTCACTGTCATTTGCTAGTGCCATTACCTTTATATCCTTTCCCTCAGACTCTGGACCTGGGCAACTGGCATTGACCAATTCTTCCTGTCTTAACTAACCGACTGATGTGGACTGACTAACTGCCTGGGTTTTTTGTTTGCTTGCTTTTATGACTAATACTCAAAAGTTCAACATCTCCGACCCTTGATAATGGGTAAAGTCCTTGAGGTATGCTAGAACTACCCAGCTATGTCTGTATTTTTGTATAGACAAGGCTATAGACAATTGATATAGGGATTTTGATGAACTACATTGACTTGTTACAGAAACCATAGAAACCAGCATGGGTGGTATAAACTTGATTTTGTGCAAATGATTCTGAATAAAACACAGAGCATCAAATTTCCCCCCATGAGAAGGACGTAAATTCAAATAAAGTTCTATTAATTCTTAATATATGAAAACGAAGGCAAGAGTTGTAGATTCCAATGATAGTATATAAAATAGATGAAACATTAAGTAAGGCATGATATATAGCAACTGTAATCAAACGTATTTACTGTTGATAATTTTAATTAAGGAAGTTGTTAATGGAGTTGTGTGTATTCAGGAAGGATTTCATGACTTTATTTTTAGAAGCACAGGCTCTCAAATTTACAAGTCATGTAAATTAAATGAATCCAATGATCTACATGTAATTGAAAGCTGTCCTTCCAGTGCTAGAGAATAATTTTAATTGCAAATGTTATTAAATTGTCCTTGAGAATTTATATATGTGGATAAAGTTTTCATAACAGTGCTGCTATTTGGTTATCTCAATGCTTATCATACAGTCATTAAAGGTCCCCCCAAAATTAAAGTACATATCTTTCCCTTTCATTAATTTCTTGAAATAGTCACTTCAAATTACTTCCCTGGAAGCTTATAGTGTGGGTTGGTTACGTTTTTGTATCACAGCTACCATCATTTATCTATATAAGGATTCAAGTTCATCAAAAGATGGGAACATCAGATTCAGAAAAAGTGAATCATCAAAAGTCACATAGCATATGCATAAAATATAAAGAGGATGGGCTCTAATTTTTTAATGTAAACGTGGCCACAAACCCTGTGCTTGCTTTTAGATGGGACATTATTTCTAACCACATTGATCCCAGTCTCATTTAGAATAGCAAAATTGGAGAAATTTATGCTCTCATCTCTTTCAAATCTATTTCTTCATTTACAGAAGTGTCAGATATGATGTGAACAAAGGTTATGACCCTGAGGCACAGCAATCAGCCATAGATCCATTCATTCATTTGCTTATTCATTCATTTAATCTATATTTATTGCACAAGCATGTCCTAAATATTGTGCAAGATGCTGGAGATTCACTTGAGAATAATCTGGATGTGGTTCTAGATCATGAGAATTGAAGTCAGATCTCAGTTGGAGTTGAATTCTCTGTGAGATCTGGGACAGGTTATCTAGCTTTGTAATTATACTCATATTGTTGTCCTGATGATATTTGTGAAATCTGAAGAGCAGTGTTCAAAAGTGAGTTTTTGTATTCTAAAACAGTTGTGTTACAAGGAAAGCAGGAGAACTCCATACCTGATCATTTCACAAGAAAGAGTAAAAACTAGTGTCCCTGAATTATCTATTCCTATGAGCTCTCAGAGGACTCACTGGGTCCGATAAGCACATTGAGTGTTGTACAAATCAAATGCAAGCCTCGCAACATGTATTTCATGCACAAACAAACACACATACAGCCAGACACCGATGGACGGAGACTTACATCTTACACAATAGAATTTAAAGTGTCTTCTCCTTTCCATTATATAAAAACTTAGAAGTAATTAGAAAGAATACACATTCATGCATATACACAGGTTTTCTCTGGAAAATTTGTGATAACAATCACATATGCAAAAATGCATGACATTATGCATGCCCCTTGTCGCTAAGAAAGCATAAGACCTTTCTGTCCCTATCAGTTTATGTAACACTGATATCTAACCCATACTGAAAAATTTTATGAGCAAACTTATGCCCCAGGGAAATCACTAAAAATCAATGATCTGGAGTTACAGTGGCTTATATTATTAAAAGATGTGTTTATCTCCCCTCATTTAAAAAAAAAAATCAACTTTGCACAAAGCTGTAATCCTGTTGGTGTAAAATAACTGCATTTTTTGAGCTTCATTGCTCTTTCTGTTTTACTCATGTATTGCTGTTTTCCTAGGCCTATTTTGCATACAAAGCTATTTATGTTGTCACTGGATTATTATCTGCCTTCTAAAAGGACAGGCAAAAACCTGGGGCTTCTGGGAGCAGTAGAAAGATTTCTTGCATAGAGGGATTACGATTTTTTCTCCTAGGAGAGCAGATATGTAGACAGTATGAAAAACAGGTTTATGAAATAACAAGAAAAAAAAGGAAATATTAAAAAATAGTAGGGATAAAATATACAAATTGTGAGTCGAATTATGGTAAATAATTCAGTCACATCACTCCTTAAAGTTCTCAAGGGAGAAGGAGAATAATCAATAACATATGCACTCAGAAAGGCAACAAGATGTAGGGGAAGAAACAGGAAATCAGGATGCATAGGGACTGGAACCCTTATATTAGTACATTTTTTGTGCCACATGTTTTTAAACAGTTCCTTCCAGTTTTTCATATATAAAATGAAGAGAGTTAGGCTTGCTGCAATGGATAGTTGTTAGGATTAAATGAGGATAAGGTGAATGTGAAAGAACATGTGCAACAGTAGGGACTCAAGAAATGCCACTTGTAAATGATGAGTGGGATAATATGTTTTGAACCACCCATTTTATTTCAAAGTATTCTTGGTTTTATAATATGGTATTGTCACTAAGTCAACAAAATAAATAGAAGTCTGTGGCTTTCCAGAAAAAGTCTCCATTTTAAGGTTTTCTAAGTCAATTGTAACGTTGAGTTTAAAAATAAATAATGCATAAGAAGGAAGCTGCTGGACAGATCTTTCTGGAAGGCAAAAATGGTGTATTTAAGTTTGTGGTCTTTGATATGGAGGAGCCTTTTGGTTAAGTCATGGGGAGACCATCCTAAGATAAAAATAAGAAAAAGGACTGAAACATTCTAAACTTTCTACATTTGAATTTTGGGTTCTGGAAAAAAGAAAGGATGCCTTTCATTTTTCTTTGGCTATGTTACAATTGGCTGTGTAATGGTCTTGCTATCGATTCAGACCCTGCTGTGCTTAGAAGCTCTTTCTCTCTGAGAGGGCAACACTCTGGACCATGCATAAAATCTTTGGAGGGTAATTTTGTAAGCGCATTTGATTTTATCTAAGATGGGTCACTTGAAACTTTAACTAGTATAAGATTTCTTTTAGCTGCTGGAAATCATTGTGCTTCATTGCTATTCTGAATCACAGATTATATGAAGGCAAGGTGAGTAAAATTTTCAAAGATGCACTCACCTAGATCATGCCCTGAGATTACAAAACAGCTCAATAGTAAATAGTAATAGTATTTGTAATCTCAATTGAGATCACAAATCAGCTCAAATGTATGGCCTGAAAACCTCATAGTCTGGTGTTTTAACAAAGCATAAGCCTTTGCAACTCAAATTTCTTCACTGGAGTTTGGAATGGTAAGGAGAGTAATATGTTGAAGGAAAGAAAATGACAGTTCATGATTGTGGGGAGTCAATTAAGGCTTACAAATAAAACATATTCCGTCCCTTATGTCCATATTCAAAATGTAAGAGATCAAAATCCTTTGGGCTTTCTGAGTTTGCTTTAGATTACCTTTTTCCATTTGGGAAAGATGTCAGATAACAAATGTGTTGGTAGTTAAAATAACATATAAGTGATTTCTATCTTCTGATTCAAAGCGATGTTCCTGAACTCGTTCATATAAAAAAAACCCAGTTCTTGCATTAATGGCAGAAAATGTATCCCGCCAACTTGCCAAATTCTGACTCTAATGCAAAGAATCTCTTTTTTCCTCAAAGAGAAGGATGAAGACAAAGGGATTGTCATTGAGAACTAAGTGCCCAGGTTCCCTGATGTTTAAAAGATGAACCTAACACCTTGCTTAACGCATTCTCAAGGATGTGCCTGATTTATGAAGATTAATGTGCACTTAAGACATATCTGATTTACAAAGCTTCCTTGATTAGAGGGGAGTCTTCTTTTGGTCCATTATGATAGGTTTGTAAAACACAGATTACCCACTAAATGTGGTCTCGTAAAGAGGAAGCTGTAATGCCAGGTGTTCAAGAACCTAATGTCCCACAGGACTGGTCTCTGGGCCTTATTCCTCACTGGCCATGTAGTCTTGGACAGGACCTTAAACTCTTTAAGCCTCTGTTCACTCCTTTGTCATATGGGGATAATAATAATAACTGCCTGATAGGAAGACTGTGAGGATTAAATGAAAAATTGCTTTTGAAGAACTTAGCACAGTTCCTGAACCATATTATGGGTTCAATAAATGATAGCTATGCTTTTGCTGCTATTAACCCAATAATATTAGTATGCATATGGATAGCAAACATAGGGGGAGTTTGAAGAAGACCTGAATTATCTGTGCTCCATTATACCAAATTTCCCTCTTTCACTCTCTCTTCTTCTCTCTCTAGTTCTTGCTCTCTCCATTTCCTCACACACAGTTATGTATTTTTCTTTCAATGTAATAGCTACCACATACTCTGGCTCAAATGTTTTACATATATAATCTCTCCTCCTTAGACACAACACAAATGTAAGTATTATTAGTAGTAATTTTTTCAAATGAGGAAATTAGGTTAAACCTTCTGCAAAGCTAGCCCTTTGCATGCAACAGCCAGAATTTGAACCCCAGCCCAATTAACTAACAAGTGGTTCAATTTTTACTATATCACATATTTTAGTTAGCTGTTTCTGCATTGAAAACAATCCAAAACCCTGTAGCTTAAAATAACCAACACTTAGCTCATGATTCTGGGGTTGATTTCTCTGGGCTATGCTGGGCTCACTCAAGCATCCTCTTGAGTCAGTTATTTGTTGGGTGGGCAGCTCTGCTGATCTTGGCTGAGCTCTCTCATATGTTTTGGGGTGGGCTTGCTATAGGCTGTTCTGGGGTAGCCTTAGCTGGGACAAGTGGACTCTTCTCCATGTCACCTCTCATATTCCAGCAAAGTAGTCCTGACTTATTGACGTAGTAGTAGCAGATTCCTTGGATACCACAAAAACACACAGACCTCTTACAATCTAAGTTCATAATTGGTCCCTATCTTATCTGCTGCTTCCATTAGTCAAAGCAAGTCAGAAGGCTCAGATTCCAGCAGTGGGGACTCTAGACTCTACCGCTTGATGAAAGGAACTGCGAAGTCCCCATTACAAAGGGTGTAGATATTAAGAGAGGTAGAGAATTGAGAACATTTTTGCAATTTAGTTCTACA
Organism: Myrmecophaga tridactyla; assembly: GCA_004026745.1. Taxonomy (NCBI): domain Eukaryota; kingdom Metazoa; phylum Chordata; class Mammalia; order Pilosa; family Myrmecophagidae; genus Myrmecophaga; species Myrmecophaga tridactyla. Next base: position 79,865 of record PVIY010001042.1, read on the forward strand.
CCTTACTTTCTGACACCTTGATTTCATCCCCACACTTTGAGTGCCTGATTACATTCATTGCCTTCTGAGATGAATGAAGAGGCTGAAAGAGTAACAAAATCTTTACTCATCCACCGATAAAAAATCATGTCATTATTAGGACAAAAGATATTAACTGACTCCAAGAAGAGCAGAAAGCAAATGGCAGTATCTCTAGTTACAAAGGAGCTCTCCGAGTAAAGAGGGTGGAATGTGGTTACAGCTTTTCACTGACTACATTCAGCCAGTCTGGTAAACTTGTCCAGATTGAATATGCTTTGGCTGTGTAGCTGGGGAAGCCCTGTCAGTAGGAGTCAAAGCTGCAAATGGTGTGGTATTGGCAACTGAGAAAAAGCAGAAGTCCCTTCTGTATGATGAACGAAGTGTATACAAAGTGGAACCAATTACCAAATACATAGGTTTGGTGTATAATGAATGGCATGGGCCCAGATTGTATACAGAGTGCTTGTGCACAGAGCTTAGAAACTCCCTCAGTAATGTTATCGTGTTTACCAAGAACCCATGCCCACAGCTCAGCTGATACAGAATATAGTTTATGTGATACAAAATAATACCCAGTCAGGTGGTGTTTGTCCGCTTGAAGTCTCTTTACTTATTTGGGGCTGGATGAAGGATGGCCATATTTATCTCAGTCAGGTCCATCTGATGCTTATTTTGTCTGGAAAGTCACAGCAATGGGAAAGAACTATGTGAATGGAAAAGTTTTCCTGAAGAAAAGATATACTGAAGATCTGGAACTTGAAAATGCCATTCATAGGGTTAAGTCATCTTAACCCTACAGAGAAGATTTGAAGGGCAAATGATAGAAGATAACATAGAAGTTGGAATCTGCAATGAAACTGGATTTAGGATGTTTACTCCAACTGTAGTCATGAGTTACTTGGCTGCCATAGCATAATAATGAAATGACTGAACAGTCTGGAATTTCAGATTATCTATGTATTCAAGCATATTAAAGTATGTTTTATTTTATAGACTTTTCACGTACTTATATCTACGTGCTTTAATGGACTGATGTTTTTAAAATGACACTTACAAATCCTAATAAACTGTTAATCATCCCCTCCAAAGAAAAGGAATGAATGGAATTGTGTGTATATAATAGTTGCTTTGCAATTAAAAAAAAAAAACTTCAGAATTATTTCCCTGCCATCTGTCTTTATTTTGCTAACCCACTCTATCGACATCCCCAGGAAAGCCATGCATGAAGTAGCAAAGGAAAAAAATTCACACAATAATTTGCAAACACACATTTCTATTTTTTATGGCCTAAAGAGGAATACCTATGGGCTACATAGCCTTATGGCTACAGAGTGCAAAGCCATAGCAGGTACCAACTTCCAAATTTATCATTGCCTAGAGCCTCATCTGATTTATTTTTAAGTATATTTCACTAGGATGCCCAAAGTCAAAATGTTATTTACAGTGTGAACTAGCTGCACAGCATACTGCATCAATTTCTCCAGAATGAAGGGAGCCCAGAAATCCACTCTCATGAAGGCAGGAAAATACTGTCTCTTTATTTATTTCTTTACAACCCCCCTCCTTCTAGAAAAGGGTTTAAAGTATCTTAAACAATTGTCTGCAAGTTAAACCACATGTGTTGGGAAATGGGAAATCAATCCTTTTGTAACAGTCATGCCTTTGATCGAGCAGCGTCTGTATGTGGAGGGAGAAAAAGGAGGAAGATCCAGCATGTATTGATCCCAAAGTCATTATCACCCACGTCTAGTGATAACAAACCAGCTTTCTGTTTCTACTCAACTTTTGTTTGAATTAACTGGAGAGTGCAAGGATGCAAAACACAGCAGTTGCTTCTGTAGGGAATCTCAGCATGAGCAATTGAATCTAGACCTTCCAAACACTTATTTCTCCCTCTGAATTGACTTGGAACACACATACAGTCACACCTAACCAAGGAAATCCCTTTCATCATTGCCAAGTGATTAGAGTTACATGCTAAAGGAATTTTATTCCTTCAGAGGCAAGTCTCAGAAGCCACAAAAAGCCATCTCCAAAAGCTACCTTTCTAAGTTCTTCAGTCTTGGTAGGTGTTCAACAAATGCTCTTTGAAATTTCATTCCACACAAACAGGTGCATGTGATAAATATTCTTAACATTTCTTTCTAGTGGTTTTGAATGTAGAGGAAGAAATGAGAGTAATTTTCTTTATAGGAGCTTCATTCTGATCTATAAGAAAGAACTGGTTATTAATGTACATTCAGTCTGTGCCTGTGGAACACAAGATAGCCCTAGACACCAACTCAGGTGCTGTTGAGGATCCAGGGTGGATTAGGTATTGCTTCTGCACTCAAAGAATGTGTAGAATGGCATAGGAGACATGTCAAGGTGAGACAAACTAGTAAATGTCACAAGAGAATCAGAATAAAAACACAGCTGGAGCTCAGAGGAGGGAGGGAAAGTTTGCTTCTGAGTAAGAACCAAGAAAGACTTCGTGAAAGAGATGACATTTGAGCTGGTCATCTTCTGGATACATTTATTAACTGTATTGCCTAAAATTGCTGGTGGTTATGGCTGATCTTGTTTCATATTGTGGTATACCTCTTTCCTGTCCAAAGCTAACCTATCGTATATAATCTGGATACAAACAATGCCTTTTATCCCTTAGAATTCCCCTTAATCATCCATTCTCACTCTGTTACTACTCCTTATAAAACGCCATTAGAAATGTACTTAGATTTTACCTATCTTAAAACAAGTATGGGGGATAGAGGAGGGGGAATTAAATAAAATTTCTCCACCTTAAAATTATCTTTCATTCAATTGCAGGTTTATATTTCTCCTTGCCTTTTCTCAAGCTACCAGAAATAACTCTCTATACTTATTCCCTTTACTGTGAAATAAAAGACAAATACATTTTTATTGGGCAATGTCACTGTTTTAAGGTTTTGGTGTTTTTTTCTTTGTTTAGTTGGTTACTACAGTTATCTTTCTTTGGGGAATAGACCAGCCTTTGGATTCAGAATTTCACATCCCTAGGAAGGTAAAATAACTACTTCAGTTATATATTTTCCACATCTCCCCTTCCTCCTCAACATACAAACACTTTGTAGAACCCAGTTCTCCCCACAGAGCCTTGTCCTATGGACTGGAAGCAAAACCCCAATAATAAGATTGATGATAGAGTTCAGGAATATAAACATTGAAAGAAGAGCTAGTAGAGGAGAGAAACTTTAGAAAGGTAAGATGAAAACTACAAAAGGTAAAATGCCAAGTACCATGCAAGCAGGAGAATTCCTAGGGCAACATGCACATGCCCAAGGCCAGACTCTTGGCAGGTAGGACCAAGGAGGCCCCTGTGCTTTAGCCTGGAGCTCTTCTCTAAACTCCTTGCATGGATAAGTCCTGAAGGAGGGCACTTACACAGATCAATTTGCAAAGACTAGGAAAGGTGTTTTCTTTTATTTCTTCTTCTTTTTCATTTCTTGGTTAGCTCCACGAGATCAAGGAAAGCTCTGACAAATACTAACTGGATGTAATCTTAAGGAACAGATGCCTCAGAGTCTAAATTCCAGTGATAACATATTAAAATATAAAAATGACCAGGTTTCAACATAAGGTTACAAAAGACGCAGAGAAACAGGAAACAATGGCTGCAGCAAAGGAAAGATTCAGGCTAAAACCACCAGTGAGGAGGACCAGAACTGAGACATAAAGACATTTTAAAATATGGTCCTAAATATACTCAAAGAGATAAAGGAAAACATGGGCAAAGAACCAAAGGAAATCAGGAAAAGGATAGATGAACATAACAAAAGTATCAATAGAGAGATGGAATTTATGAAAAGGAACCAAACAGAGCTGACGACCACAGTAACAGAAATTTAAAAATTCCCAGAGGGGCTCAACAGAGGACTGGAGATGGCAGAAGAAAGAATTAGGGAAGTTGAAGATAAGATAGTTGAAACCATTCAGTCTGAGGAAGAGAAAGAAGAAAGAATGAAGAAAATTAAACAGAGCCGGAGGAACCCATGAGACCCCATCCCCCACCAAGCATACCAGTATATGCATTATACAGTCCCAGAAGGAGAAGAAAGAGAAATGGGCAGAGAGAATATTCAAGAAGATAGTGGCTGGCCTACTTCCCAAATTTAGTGAAAGAAGTAAATATACACATCCAAAGTGTTCAACAAACTCCAAACAATATAAATCCAAATAGGCACATGTCATGGCATATTATAATCAAACTATTGAAAGCCACAGGTAAACAGAAAATTCCAAAATCTGCAAGAGGGAAGAAATGTGTCATGTACAAAGGGCCTCAATAATATTGTCAATTTCTCATCAGAAGAAAGCATTGTATGACATATTTAAAGTGCTGAAAGGAAGATATTGCCAAACAAGAATTCTATAACTGGGAAAACAGTCTTTTAAAAACGAGGAAGAGATCAAGATATTCTCAGATAAACAAAAGTTGAGGGAGTTTGGCACCACTAGACCAACCCTACAAGAGTTGCTAAAGATAGTTCTTCGGGATGAAAGGAAAGGACATTAGACAATAGAAGCCATGTGAAGAAATAAGGATCACGTGAAGGTAACAACATGAGTGTAGCATTTATCTTTGGGGAGAAGGGAAAGTTTTAGTAATGGATGGTGGTGAGGGTACTTCAACATTGTGAAAGTGATTAATCCCACTGGGTGATATGCTGGCATGTGTTGAGATGAATGTAGGAGATAATGCTATGGAATCTGAGGATGGAGAGAATTTAATGAAGGAGGGCAAGATTTTGTAGGTTAAAAAATATAACCTAAATTTAATTAGTCAGTAGGTAAAATTTGGGTGGACCATGAAGGTAGATGCCAGAGTGAAGTGTGTTGACTAGCATAAAATGAGAGCTCTGTTCCACGCATTTATTCAGGGATGTGAGCCCCCTGTCCTTGTGCATCTCTGCCACCATCTTCTAGACCTGTCTCTGTGATTGCCTGAATTCAGGGAGAGGCTGTGCCATGAGAGAGAGCACGGAGCACTAAATGGGAAGCTTTATAGAGGTTAAGCCCTGAAATCACACCATATCGCATCCAGAACCCAGTTGCATGACCTGTGCTAAATGCAAGGGCAACTGGAAAATGCAATCTAGCTGTGTGCACAGAAGGGAAAGGAAATAGGATTAAAGATTGTGAACACACAACAGTCTCTGTCACAACTGTTTTTTCCTTATTTTTCTATAAAAATAAATTTAAAAATAGAAAAATTAAAAGCAAAAGAGACATTTAGCAGGGATTTTTCAGCCTTTGCATGTTTTTGTCTCCCTTATTACAAGTGTCTAGCTTATCTCTTAGGAGAAGAAAAATCATTCTTGGGTGCATGGGTGGTTCAGTGGTAGAATGCTCGCCTTCCATGCGGGAGACCGAGGTTTGATTTCTAGACCATGAGCCTAAAAAAAAAGTCATTCTTAAGAACAGTAGAAAAAAGCTTCAGTTTTGTTTAGATTACCCTTTGCTTTTCAGTTTGGGGAAAGACTTTACATGTAGTTGTCAGGATTTTTAGGTCCCACACATGGTATTGTATGTGGATATGGTTAAGATAGGGAGAAATAAAAAATGAAATCACTAATGATTATTAAGGGACTTTCTGCCCAGAAAAAAAAATGTACAGACATTGCCAAATATCATGGTGACAGCAAACATCAGTTATCCAGATCTTGGCTGGAAATCTCATTCATGTGAGAGCAGAGCATCTGACAAAGTCAGTGGCAGGGAAAGCAGTAAGTGTAAGTATCCCTGTGGATATAATTACGACCAAGAAAGAAGAATGTATTGGTGCTCTGGAGGGCATGAGAGCCCTGGGAGAAGGTGACCGTGTCTGTCAGGCAATGGGACAAAGAAGAGCAGATTTCAAAAAATTCACAGAAAAGGAAGGATTTTCTAATATCTCTTAAAGGATGTGACTTTAAAGGGATAGAAGATGAAAAACTGAAAATCTGACCATACAATCCATCACATGCATTCCAGTTGAGGAAGAAAAGTGAGAATTGGTTAGAGAACCGACTGTCACATCTTGGGGAGCTCTCAGTGAGCGTGACTAAAAACTGAGAACTGAATGAGATATAAGATGGGGCCTCATCTAAACAGCGGTATAGAGCTGAGAGGTTATCGTGATGGCAAAGGACTAAATTAACTGAAACTTTTGCAACAGGCAAACCAATTTACTGTGTCTGCAACAGAATAAAGAATGAGAAAGACAAAGGACAGTTGTTTGGGGCAAATAGCAGTCTGTTTACCTGTGACAGAGAAGAGGCAAGCCTGCAAGCTCCCATTTTTGCAGTTGGGTCCAGACATTTTAGTCCCCAAATGGAAAAGCTAGAACAAGCATTTCTTCTCATTACCAAAGAGAAGCAAAAGTCCAATGTAGGAGAGGAAAATAAAAATTTTCAGCCACAGGATCTATGTACCCAGATCCAGACAAAATTAATTCGAGGGTGTGAAGAGGCATTAATAGAGATATTCATGTCAAAACCATCAATGAGTGCGGGCCACGGTGGCTCAGTGGCAGAGTTCTCACTTGCCATGCCGGAGACCCGTGTTCGATTCCCAGTGCCTGCCCATGCAAAAAAAAAAAAAAAAAAAAAATCAATGATCTTTGACTGGAAGATAAGCCCCAAAGCTGGAAGTAAATAAATAAATAAAGCTGTCCATTTTTAAAGGGGCAGAAAATAGACTGTGGGAAAGACACATACTCATCAGTCAGTTTGCTAAAAGCCTACTGCCAAATTTTTGGCAAAAAATTTAAAAAGTAGGCCACAACCATCTCAAGTTAGCATAAGTCTATTCAGGATAATATGTACCAAACTATCTTCATTCCAGTTAGTGACACTGATGCATATTAACTCATATTAATCATACGGAAGTCTAGTGTACAAAAAGATTTTAATTTTCTATTTTACTCTTTAATTTAAATCAGCTTATTACTCAGGCAAGTCATGGCTATTATTCTCCTTGTAAAAAAATAAAATTGTAACATTACCAATAAGGCTAGAAATCCCTTTGCACACCTCAACCAACTCTGGTCTCTTCTATTCCTTCCTAAAGATAACCATCACTTGTACCTTTTTAGTATATGCAGACTAATATATTGAATAAATTTTAATTACACAAAAGATATATATATATAAATAGTTTATTGTAAACAGCAAACAAACACAAATATTTTTGATATACAAGCATTTTATACGTGGTGTACAATCAGTGGCTCACAGTATCATCACATAGTTGTGTATTCATCACCATGATCATTTTTTTAAACACAAAAGATATATTTTAAGTATTCTGTAGCTTTTATAAAAGAAATACCAGGATATTTCTCAAGACATATATGTGGATCTAATACTTTTCTTGAGATCTGCAGAATATTGCATTGTATAAAATACCACAATTTATGTAGTCAGAAAAACTTTAAAACTTATTTCCTACTTTTCTTTTTACATGTGAATCAAGGATCAGATGATTTATGTTAGACAAACTAGCCTGCAACAGCCCAATTTTTATGTTGCAAAATGGCGTTCCATGTTTCCTTTTGAGAGCTATTTAATTGCTTTACATTATGCCTGCAGAGTACTCATCTTCAGATTTTTCTGTTTATTAGCTTGATGATTCTCAATTAGAAATGTAACTCTGTTTCTCCCTCTCTCTCTTAATCTGATCCAAAAAATTGTGAGGATACTCAGTCATTTTTTTAGGAACATATGTCTCCTGGATACCATGACCTCTAAAATGGCTAGAGGCTTCCCAGATTTAAAAATATATTTGGTATTGCCATATACCAAGAATTATCAGAGAGATGATACTACTTTGGAGTAATTGTACACATGCCCTTCCATTCAACCAATTTTAAGAGTTTACATTGTTCTAGGTGCTGTTTTAGTTGATGGAGCTGCAGCCATGCAAAGGTGAAGTATCTTCTAACTGAGCTTGCCTATTGAGTTGAAGGTTAGATAAAACCCTACAAGTGAACAGTGCATTAAAAGCTTGGAAGAAAATAAAATAGATACTATGTGAGAATGACTGTGAGGAAGGGCAACAGGAGTTCATATAATAATAACAATAATAACGATGCTTAATGTGAAGATACTGTTCTAGTAGAATTACATTTAAAAAGTCATTTAATCCTTACAAAAGCTCTGTTAAGAAGGTACCATTCTTAACCTCTTTTTATAGACGAAGTCTATGTCCCACAGCTTGTAAGAGACAGAGATGGCAGAGTAGGAAGAGCTTCTTTAGAGGAGCTGAAACAAGGTGATGAGAAGAAACCCTACATGGGAGTCAAAAGGAAGACTGAGCGCAGATTTCTTCAACATGCTTGACCTATTTGTGGAGCAGAAAGACTACAATGAAGAGGTTTCTGCAGTGACCTTCACCAAAATGAATTATTTAAGGCAATTTTTGGACATCCTATTTCTCCTTGCTAGAAAAAACATGCAAGAAAATGAAGTCACCAAACTGAAAGGTTCTAGAAGTTAGTGTTTCTGATCTTCTCCAGGCCGGCCTGGGGCTCTATGATACCATTAGTATGAGCAGCAGAATAGAATCTGGGATCAGTCATGTTTTCTTTCTAAGATGGGGATATTGGACTAGAGGAACAGGAAAATTATAGGTATTCAAATTCTAACTAAACATGATATCCTCAGAGAAGAGATGCATAAGTTAGGTCAACTTTGGTTTCATTATTATACCTTGAAAATATCTGATTCATAGTTCAATAGCAAGTGAGTTAGTTGATAACAGCATGACTCTGGGCTCTATCCTTCACTTGGCACCCTTTGCATACTCAGCTTTTAACAATTACTTAAATAGAGACATAGAAGTATGCCTTTTAAAAGGGACCCTAGTAAATTTAAGGATTCTAGAAGCTAGATCATATGAAGATAATCTGAAGAAATGGAGAAAAATTGAGTCTGGAGAAAACAAGTTGGAAGTCAATAGCTGGTTCGTCAAATACTGGAAAGCTGTTGGATGAAACAAGGCACAGAACTTAGGGCAAAAGGCAGTGATCAAAAGTAGCTGACAATGCACTTTATTTGGCCAATAGTGTTGATCAGTATTATTTCGATATTAAAAAAACTGGGAGTTTTTAACATGTGACTCTTTATTTCCTGGTAGAAGATACCAACTCAGATTTTTCCACAATAATTACTGGGGCTGACAATTCTTTTAGAAGGTAAATGTGATTTCATTATGACCAGGTCCCAAACATTCCTTATTTTAACTCCCAATTTATTATCTTATACCGAATCAAGAAAATCATTTATTTAATTAATTATCTCCCCAAATTCTATTATCCAAAGGGTAAAATGAGGGATGAGGCTCAGTAATTTTAATGCAGTATATTTCAGCTCATCACATGGAAAAAAGTTAGATTTACCTAACAGTGGAGTTTGCAGTCTTAAAAGATAGCAAGCTCTCCAACACAGGAAATACCAAAACAGACTCTGGAAAATTATCTTTAGAGATGGTGTACAATGGCTATCTGGATAGGGTCTGTAGTCAGGCCAAATGATCAAGAAAGCCCTTTCCTCTATTCTATCATCGTCTGCAAAGTCAGGGGGATGGGGGTTGGGGAGAGAAGAAAAACAGATGTTGTGATGGAGAAATAAAAAAGTACCACAAGTTCAATTGGAGTAAAAGAAAATAAACAACAACTTAAGTAAAGATTGCCAACAGTTTGAGAGCCCATGGAAACAAATGAAACTCTAAACGATGGCTCCACATTTCAGAGAGAGTCGTAAACTTATCCACAACAATCACAATTAAATGAGGTATATCCTGGGCAGCTGTCTTGATGCATTAGGCGGCCAGTTGGAAAAGTGAAAAAGTGGAATCTATGCCCATTTAAAGCACCACAATGAACTCCTGAAGGGGTGGTGTCTCAAAGATCTCAAATCAGTTCAACTGAGGTACTTATAAAAAAGTCTTACCAAATCATTTGTGCCTCAGAATGGGTGAAGTCTGATCTGGTTTTATGCATTATAATCTCCTAATGGTTTTGTACCTTGCATGTACTCCTTAATCATAAGAGCAGGCACATAGTTTCAGTTTCTCTGCACGTCTTCCTTATTTCTTAGGTTTATTCTTTCGAAGCCTCAGCTGTTTCAAGTCTTAACCATCAAGCCTCACCAAGTGGTTCATCCATGATGCTTAGAGGGAAAAAGCATTAGTTCTGTTTAGAGACTGGGAGATTATGAAAAGCTATGCAAATTCACAGAAGAGTGGGAGGAAATGAGGGAAAAAAGACAATTTCCAAGGAGGTCAGTTCATTTCTCTCTCATTTCTTCCTGCTGTGGACACGTTGTCTTGGGTTTAAAATCCTTGGGTAGCCTGCTTGAGTGCTGCCTCTCCTTTTCATCTTTTTAAGATAATCATGTCGTAGGGAGAGAAGTACATTTAAAAACTGTTCTTTTTGACTTTTTTCCAAATTACAGTTAAGATTTTCACATTCCGTCACATACTCCTGTGTAAAGCATTATCAGTATTATCATTATTAAAAATTCTGCAGGTGAAAAAAATTCTGCAGGTCCTTTTTAGGCCTACTGAAGCAGAAAAATCTTAAAGGGGTGTGGCCTGGGACTATATATTTTGAAAATGTAATAGATGATTCTGATGCAACTATATGTTTGGAAAATACCTAAGTAAGTCCCTTTTGTTCAGACAATGTTTCAAGCTTCTGCTGATGGAATTGGAACCATAAGAATTAGCGAGAGGGTGGAGTAAAAGACTTTTAATTTTCATTCGTTATAACTGCTGAGAGCTCTGGAGTGAATTTTCAGTTTCTGGCATCCCTGATTAATAAGTTGATTGCAATTCAATGGGAGGGAAGAGCAGAAGTTTGTTTTAAATTGGGTACCTTACTACGCACATACTTTGACTTCCAACTTGTATCGTATACTTGTTCTAAATGCTTGCACTAAATGCTTGCACTAAAGTGACCCAGGAAAAGCTTAAAACCTTTCTAGTTATGCTGTTAAGGGAAGTAGAGAAATGCATTTTTTTTCCTAGACAAGCATTGAGAATCATTCAGCAGTACTATAAATAAGAAAGAGTTATGACACGGGTGCTAAAGAATGATGAATAACTTGGGGAAGGCCAGTTGGCATTTTAATTTACCCTTTCCTGTAACAGAACAACAAAAGGGCATTCATTCAATTGGGGAAATAAAAAAGAAGCACATTTAAAATAAATGAGAGGAAATTTCATAGCCTATAATGAACTCACGACACTGTGGCTACAGATTGACAAGGAAGATTACTAAAGCAAAATTAAATATTTGGGTGTGAATAATGATAGCATTTTACAACCTAAATAGGTAGAAGAATAAGCCCTATAACTTTGACTAAAGTTGGCTTCTTTTTGTTTAAGAGGCATCTAACTTCCAACTACAGAATGAAACAAAAAAGCTGATTTTCAACTATGTTCAAAAAATGTCATTTCTCTTTCAAGGAGGAAATGGTATGCTATTTCTCATTAAATTTGTGAGAAGAATAGGGCTGTGTGAGGGGTGCCTAAGAATAAGACCATCCTTGTCTTTAGAGATTGTCTAGAAGGACTCATGGGATTCAGCATATAGTATACTCATGGCTAAGATATAGTACCACAGCATAATATGGTGACACAACCCTATCATAAGGGAAAAAGATACAACCATGGAATCTACAAGAATCCATGCATAGGTTTCTGTGCCAGATGAAACTATTATGTACCCCCAGAAAAGCCATATTTTAATCCTGATTCAAGCTTGTGGGGCCAGACCTACTGTTTAGGGTGGGAAAATTTGATTGGGTTACTTCCATGGAGCTGTGTTACACCCAATTGTGGGTATGGCCTTTTGATTCCATGGAGTTGTGACTCCACCCATTCAAGGTTGGTCTTAGTTTACTCGAGTCCTTTCAAAGGGAAACATTTCGGAGAAACCTCAGATGCAGACACTTGATAAACAGATGCTTCACAGCGGACAGAGACATAGATGTTGGAGATGCTTGGAGTGCTGACAGATGTAGCAGATGCCTACACAGGCAGAGCCCAGCAGTTGTCATTTCTCCTTCAAGGAGGAGATGGGATGCTATTGCTCATTAAACTTGTGGGAAGAACGTGCTTTCCCATGAAATGCTAAGCAAGCCAGAACCCAGAGTTGTGTCCCAGAGTTGATAAGTGAAGGCCCACAGATGCTTAGAGAGGAAAATCACCATCATCAGAAGCTGGAAGCAATGGAACCGGGACCAGCAGATGCCAGCCATGTGCTTCCTCACATGATAGACCTTAGCCTTTCTTGAGTCAAGGTATCTTTTCCTGGATGCCTTAATTTGAACATTTTCCTGGTCTTAGAATTGTAAACTTGCAGCGTAATAAATTTCCTTTATAAAAGCCATTCCATTTCTGGTATATTGCATTCCAGCAGCTTTAGCAAATTAAAACAGCTTCCTTAGATTCTTCCCCCCATGAAGGGTCACATAACATATTCTTCCCCCAGCAACAAAAATATAGCAACTTTTGTGTGATCTTTTTTGCAAGGGAAGCCCATTAGAACCTCATTGCCCAAGGTTTTTGTTAGCAACTGGTAACATAGGTACCCTCTGCCCAGCATATACCAAAATTACAGACTTCCATAAAGAAATCAGATGTTCAGCATAAACCATCGTATTTACATATTCTGGCACAGTCGACCACTCTTACGAAGTAAGTATTAACTTGCAGTAGCCCAAGAACCAAATTCCTGAACCCCAGCCAAGGACCATGCTTGCAAGCAGGTGTTTCTAAGTATTGCACCCTTAGGCCTACTTCATTAACTCTTTTCTGCACAGGGGAAAATGGCAAAGGAAGCTCTGGTGAAGTTGGGGTTGAAAATCTGAAATCAGTCAGTACTAATAACTACATAGATTTCAGGCCATGGCAAAATGAATCACTGAAAAATTCATGAAAGTAGTTATTTTTATTGTTTTAAAAACCAGGTGTGGACAAGTATTAGGTTACTAATTTCTTAAAATTTTGTTTCCTTATTTTGCCATTATCAACTGGCATATTTACTTCTCCCATGAAGCCTTTGTAGCCGCAGTCTGGCATTACGCTAAAGGAACTGAAGCAATTGTGAAACTCCAGAAACTCAGTTCTAACATTGCCCATTATTTGTTGCTTCCTTATGTTAAAATTCATATGCCTTTTCAGAAATGTGCCCTTTAAAATTGCTTGATCTACTATCATAAGTACAGGGATACAAAAGCTTCAAGTATTTCCAGTTTCTTAAGTGTATTTCAAATCTCCCCATCATAATGTTGAAGTATTGCTTCAAGGTTGGGAAACGAATGTAAGAGAATTAGGAGTGGAGAGAATAATGCATTTACAGCTAAATATCATCTGAAATGTGGTTTTGAACATCGAGGAATTACCTCTCCATTTAAATAATTACTCCTAGATATAAACATTCTGGAGCACAACTTGTGGTACCTTAATAGCTTGCATCAAACCTTAAACATATAGTTCATTGAAACTGGGTTATATAAAATCACTGTCTGATCTTTAATACAAACATTTCTATCTATTGTTCATATTTTCTATAATTCAGGATATGGATGATCTTCTAACCCAACTTAACCCTGAGACCAAAGAACATGCCAGGGAGAAATTTACCCATGAGTTTTTTTTATTTTGTTTTGTTTTTTGCGTGGGCGAGCACTGGAAATCAAACCTGGGTCTCTGGCATGGCAGGCGAGAACTCGGCCTGTTGAGCCACCATGGCCTGCCCTACCCATGAGTTTTTAAACTAGAGACTTAACTAACAGGAGAAAATTCTTCTCATTGACAGCTGGTTGGGAATTGAAAGTCAGCACTCCATCCAAAGCCAAAAGGGAAGAGAAGTCTCAAGGGGGCAAATTATAAAGTTTAACAAACTTCCAGGGTTTGGTTACAATGGGGTTTCAGCAGACTCCTGAAATTTGGATTTGTAGAGTCTTGTGAGAGTTGATTATCAACTAGGCAAGGGAAACTTTAATGTCTGTGCTCTGGTCATGCAGGCTGCTACGTGTTTAAGGCTTCATTCATTCTTTTTCCCTACAGGAGAGGATCCTGACCCCTGGGTTGCCATAATCCACCCAAATGCAGCAGTTTGTGTAGCCCATAGGACAGACAATGCATCCATATTCCACAACAATAGTGTAAGAGACAACAGAACATTAGAAGTCCCTCCCACAGAAATAACAGCACCACAAAGTGATGCTGCCATGACAGAAAGGGAATTAAACTGTTCTACTGATAGTTGATAAAACCTTGATTTCAGTCTTAAATGTGAAGAGTCTTTTACAGATTTTTTTTTTTTTATGTGATGAATTCCAACATTCCAGCAGGGTATTCCACACAGTTCAATTCACAGGGGTCACAGCCCAAGGCAGGCTGATGGCATCTGACAGTGGCAGAAGGCTATTGCGGAAAGGTATTTTCTATTTTCTATGATTCTAAGGGCAAAAAGAAAGGAAATCTTGTTTATTTAATAGAATACAAGCTAAATTTCCATTAGTAAACAGAATTGTTACTGGAGAAGGGGGGATGTGAGGGAGTTTTCAATATCACACAACTTTTTCACTTGTAATTGCAGGGAGCCTTCTGGAGTCAAATCCACAGTTACTTGGCATAAGAAGTATCCAGAGACTTATACATACTGTGCCTTGAGGTATGGGGGTGTCCTGAGTTTGTTACATATACAACTTTTGGCATGTTGCTAATACTTAAATTTTAGGTGATCCTGATACCCCATGAGCTTGGGATTCCCAACCAGCATGGCTGCATCGGCCAGAACCACGGCCAGTACACCTTATTTTTCCAAATTTCTAATACATGTGGCACAGGAAGAGCAAGTTATTTTCATTACCTCGCTCTGGTTGTAGTGTTGCTGGTTCCTAGTGTTGCTGGTTCTTTAATCTGAATTTACAGTGCCTACATGGGCCCTGCCATTCCTATTTCAACAGAAGTGGGAACAAATATTTGGGACCATGAATCAAGGCTGATGATGGCCAGATACCCACTGCTCCAGAGATTGCTTTTTGTCTTTTAACTGTTCCTTTTAAAGTTCATTCATTCTTTTAATTAATACCATAGTTGTGGGATTGTGAGACAAAATGTCCATAAGACCTCATGTTCAGTAGCCTAGACTGTAGTTAGTTGTCCAGTAAAAGGGGTCCATCTATCAGTGTCCACATGTTTGGGGACCCTGAAGACTGCACTTAGCTTTTCTAAGCTAAATGTAGTTCTTTGGTTAGCTCTGCCTACTTAGAAGCCCAGCAACAGTCCAGTGGCCATATCTGTGGCCATAAGAAGCATGTTTTGCACCTCCAGATAAGAGAAGGGGCCCAATCTAATCTACTTGCCACCTGGGGAACAGAATCTGTTAGTGGATGATGTCATTGAGTTGATGAGAAATATCCTTGGGTACTGCAGCAAACTGGAGGGGCAGGTGTCCATGGTTTCTTTCAGTTGTTTGGTGATGGGCAGCTGGAATTGCTGTGCCAGTCTCCACAGAGTTTTGTACCCTTAGTGTCCTGTCTTTCTGTGAACCATAGAAACACACATAGCCTCATGTGATGTTGGCTTTAGGATATGAATTTTTGCTGAAGCATCTGCTTCAGTATTCCCAAGTGTAGAATCAGTGTTTTGGGCAGAAACATGAAAATCAGTGTTATGGGCAGAAACAGGAAACATAGTTACCTTTCATTTGTGACAGGTAGTCTAGATATCTTCCCACATTCCTTTCCCCCATAAGAGGAAGCCAACAATAATTCATTGCTCTTGCTTCCACATGTCCATCCACACTGTCAGACCCTTACACTGCCCAATTGTCAGCACAAATACTTAATGTATTTCCTGGTTCGTGAACAATGACCATCCATACGGCCCTTAATTCAGCCCATTGGCTGCTTTGCATAGTCCCAGTTTCCCATCATAATGTCTGTACCAAGTTGCACAGCTATTGACGTCCAGGTGGCAGGCTGCCCATGTGTTGATCCGTCAGTACGTCAGGAAGACTTAGGTATATAGCCACATCTATCAGCATGGACAAAGAAACAGCACCTCAGAGGGTCAGCAGGGAGGGACAAATTGTTCTTCCACAAAGGAAACTGGTCTCAGGATTTCATGTATTTCTGCACTTAAAGGGACCAAAACCAGAAAGGAGGAGGGAATGCCAAGGGGGTAGCTTATAAAGTTTAACAGAGTCCTGCAAGATTTGATTACAATGGGGTTTCAGCAGTCTTTCATGAGATTTGGTTCACTACAGTCTAGTGAGAGTTGCTCACCAACAGTGATTAGGAGAGGGGACATTCAATGTCTATGCGGTGGTCATGTAGGCTGCCATGTGCTTAAGGCTTCATTCATTCTTTTGCCCGACAGAAGGGGCACCTGACCCCAGGATTGCCACAGTTGCCTGTTTTCATTTCCTAGGCTGCTAAACCATGCAATGGATTGTAGTGGGCTAGCACAAACAATGGGAATTTATTAGGTCTTGAGGCTAAAATAAAGTCCATATCAAGGCATCATCAAGGCAATGCTTTCTCCACTAAGATGTGGCATTCTGGGACTGGCTGCTGGAGATCCTTTGCCACATGGCCAGGCACATGGTCTCTCCTGGTCTCTCCCTTATCTTCTGGGTTATATTGATGTGCAACTTCTGGTTACTCCCTGTGGCTTCTCTCTTTGTCTGAATTTCATTCTGTTTATAAAGGACTCCAGTAATACAACATGTTCTGATTGATGTGGGCCACACCTTCAACTGAAGATCTCATCAAAAGGTCTCCTTACAATGGTTTCACACTCATAGGAATGGATTAAATTAAAGAACTTTTTTTTTTCCGGGATACAGAAAACT
This sequence comes from Myrmecophaga tridactyla, assembly GCA_004026745.1. NCBI lineage: Eukaryota > Metazoa > Chordata > Mammalia > Pilosa > Myrmecophagidae > Myrmecophaga > Myrmecophaga tridactyla. The sequence goes on from PVIY010001042.1 coordinate 96,759, forward strand.
TCAAACCATCACAATCACAATGTCTCAAGCCTGGACTATTCCCCAACAGCCAACTTAATCATCCTATCTCTGTCTACCCATTCAATATCTATCATTGCTAAATGAATCTTCCTAAATACCCTGCTTCAAAGTATTCAACAGCTTTTTTAGCTAAAGATTAAAACTCTGAATCTTAACCACTCACTCCCCCAGTTAAGAATTAATCTATTTTATGGGCTATGACAACCATGCTAGAATTGTAGATTTCCCCCAATCAAGTTTCTTCCAAATAAGAGAGAAACAATCAGACTTTCCTTCCCACATCTCTACCTATTAAAATCCTACCATCCTATATCTGCAGGCTGTTGAAGTTGGAAAGCATTTTAGACAAAACCACCAGCAAATACCTGAAAGTCATTTCTTATTATCTCCAGCATTTCTTATTAGCACTTACCTGCCACTTTCCTTGTCCCTCTTTGTTTATTGTTAGTCATATCCACATCTGCTTTTCTGCTGGAGGCTGATGCTAACCTACCAGTATTCCTTATTTCCTTACAGAAGCAAAGTGTTCTCAGTGCCCTTCCATGGAATTTAGCCAGATGTTGGTTTCCCTGGTAATCTGTTCTAATATCCCCACCTCCATAAGTCTTCTGATCTCTTCTTCCTATTTGGCCAAGGCTGTTGCAGGGCCTTCACCTCATCTACTGGAGGAGTCACCACCCCAAAAGCACATTAGTATAGGCTCAAGGCATCCTTGCTATTACATTAAGTCCTGGGTTGTGGCAGAATGCTCCCATGTCATAAATTCTTTCCTTTCCACTCTCATGATCCGCTTCCCATACTTGTTCCTCTGGTTCCTTCCTGTATATATCAGCTAGATTCTACCATTATTTTGGTAAGCAAGCTATTTCCCCTCTAAATGGGGGCTATATTTTCCTGTTCAGAATATGTTGAAATCTATCCCTATTTATTGATCTGAAGACAATGAGTAGAGAGAGGGTAGGACAAGCAACATCTTGAAAGTAACCTGCTTCAGGTGTGATCTTTTGTATGATCTCCAGGCAAAGTGGGGCTTTTTCTTCTCTGGCAAGTAGATAAGAGCTGTTTCTGCCAGCCCCATCAGTTCAAGGCCATCTGTGTGTTCGAAATTCTCTGGCTTGTCCTTCAAATATCCTTAACTCAGATATCAGGTCTTCTGATATCTGAAAGGAGAAAAAAAAATCTCTTCTCCTTTAAGAGCCCTAACTTTTATGTAAGAGACCTGCTGAAGTTATGTATTCAGTCTCCTTTGAAGTTGACCACCTTTTAAATTATATCATGAGTCTGAATTTCAGTCCAATATACCCTCTTGATGTAGGAGACAAGGATCTCTTTAAATGTTTCCATGGATGCTTTCTGGTTTTCCCAGCTTGTCCATTCCCTTTATTCAGGAATTCCAGAGCTACTGCTTTGGAATAACTTCAGTGTTCTCCACAATCTTTATAATTACCTGCATCCCCATAGTGTTTAAATACCTGAATTACTATATAAGCTATATAAACTTATTTACTATATAATCTTCAGCTTCCACTAGTACATTGTTCCAGTCCATTACAGGTGAGAGTCAATAATTTTGTTGCTACAGTATGCCAGAGTTATACTCACACCAGCACTGGGGTCTTTATTATCATTTGAAAAGCATGTGATCCCTTTTCAGATCCCATTCTGATCATTTTTTTCTCCATTAGCTTGTGTTTCTTGAAAGTAGAACCTGAGGCAAAGATTCAGGGCCAGTAATATATTTGAAAAATGATCCCAGAAAGTATGAATGGGGGCCAGAGAATGAGATAGAAAGGAGAAAAAAAATCTCTTCTTTACGCTATTAAGGTTATCACTGAAGGCAACTAGGACTAAAGCACAGGAGACTGAAAAATTTACTCTTGGTCTAATGTCAACCCTGGGGATGTAAACTACTCCTCCACTCCTCCCCACACTTTTAAGGTGTACGTGGTCATATGCTAAGCAAGTTCCTATAGAGTTGCGTTGGTGCTCCAAAAACCCCAGGCAGAAACCAAGGTGCATAGTGCAGGTTTGAGGAGAGAGGTTTTCACCATGAATTGTGTCAAACTTTGCTTGGAACTAACCATCCAGCTGAAATCAGGAGATGAAACCTAGAGTATGGGAGAAAGGCATCCTACCTATCTGAAACAATGGTTTATAAAATTCTTCAGAAACTATCCTTGAATAAGAAGTTTGGCATAGTTAAAAGAGCTTGGATTTTAAGCTAAAGAGACCTGGGTTCTAATCCCTGGGTTCAGTCACCTACTGGCAGAGTTTCTTTGACCATGTTAAAAGCCAAGAACCCATATGGTCCATTCTCTCATGTAATTGTAAACGCTGGAATATAACGCAGCAACAAAACAAATTAAAATCTGTAATGGATTCTAATTACTTTTCAGCAACATTATTTTCCCTTTCCCCTTGCTCTATCTCTCAGTAAACGGTATCCCATATCCTTTCCCCACCTCTTAAATTTAAATCCTTGAACTCTAAAACCCAACCACAGAGCACTTCCATATTTTTCACTCTTCTTCCTAAAATCAATCTCAAACTCCTTTAAACCAGAATTCCTGTTTGCACATCTTTAGCTCTTTCTACTGCTGTCTTTATTGGCATCAAAAGGAAGGAAGGAAGGAAGGAAGGAAGGAAGGAAGGAAGGAAGGAAGGAAGGAAGGAAGGAAGGAAGGAAGGAAGGAAGGAAGGAAGGAAGGAAGGAAAGAAGGAAAGAAGGAAAGAAGGAAAGAAAGAAAACAGCACAGGAGCATAGCTGGCAGACAATTAGATGATGAGGAAAGGAGAAGATCAAATGGGCAAAGATAAGAAGGAATTCTGTTTAGAATGTGGAGAAGGGCAGGCAAAATATACTATAAACTCTTATATTTTTATCCCCTTAGAAGACATATTATAGCATTACTCCATACTTGTTTCCTCATTTCCATAATAAAGATTTGAAAATGGCTAATTTTGCAATGTTTTGAAAAATTCAAGACACCCATAATCCTGAATCATTGACTATTTATGTAAACATCAGTGTTTCACTTTTTGCATTGTAGGTCATCAATAAAAATTTTATATTGAACCAACATTGTGTTAGACTTTCTTGTTTGGTACTCACTTTGAATGTTGTGGGGACAAGAAAACTCAGTGAGCTCAGGGTTGCTTCTATAAGCATCTATGTTGCTAGACTTTCATTCTTTCAGAGTTCTTCATTCACTATTTCTAAGCCAAGTCTTGAATCCCTTGAATACCAATATTTTTCCATCCAGAGAAGAATTATTAAATATATGACTCAAAAGTTTCTGTTTCATGGGAACTGCTTGACTTGTAGTTTCAATTCTCCATTCCAGGTTTTCTAGCAATAAAGACTATTTGTTAAAAGGCCCAAATCTCTTAAAGGAAAGATTAGCAATTGAGAGAAACCTGCATTAATACACTCCTCATAATGATGACGAAGACCTTTCTCTGTAGGAAGTTCACTGATTATAAGCAATTCTGGCAATTGAAGTAGAACGTATTTGTACAACTTTGAGTGTTTAGCTGTCTTTGTGACATTTTTTACGATATGGATTTTTCTCTCTGCCATTCTCTCTTTTTTGTTCTTCCCTACTATCCCTTTTTTATAGAGGCCTAGTGTCTCATTCATGATCTAGAGGTTACTTTTTCTGACTTAGAAGAGCTGGTAGAACGGAATAGAGATGTCACTGGTAGGTGCCACTCTCAGTATCATAGCTTGAATGGCAAATTCTTTGCCATTAAAAATTTAAGCTTGCAAAATAATCAAAATTAGACCTCTGCTTAATATTTCCAATACCTTTTACATTCCACACTGAAGGGTTTCCTCTTCAAGTGTATTCTCATATTAAATGGGCTGGAGTATAAAGGGCCATTCATCAATGTATTTGCTGTTGGGTTCAAGAAGACTAAGAACTGTTTAGGCTGCTTTTCTCCAAATGTGTTTTTTTCCTCATTAAAAGGTAATGTATATATAGTAAAGTTTATAAATCTTAAATGTACAGTTCAACAAGTTTTTACAAATTTATGCATCCTTATTACCACCACCCAAATCAAGATACAGTACATTTCCATCAAGCCAGAAAACTCCCTCATGGCATTTATCAAACGACCCTCTTTCCCTACCACTTTCATGCCAAGCGTTGTTCTGATTTCTGTATACTATAGAAATTTGTATTGCCTATTCTTAAACTTCATTTAAATGGAATCTTAGAGTCTGTACTCTTTCGTATCTGCCTTCTGTCACTCAACAAAGTGGCTTTTGAGATTTATGCATGTTGTTGCAAGCGTCATTAGTTCATTCCTTTTTATTGCTGAATTATAATCATTACCCATTCTCCCAGTGATGGACATTTGAGTTGTTTGCAGCTTTTGGTTGTTTTGATGAAGGTTTTTTGAACATTTTTCCATAAGTTTTTTTTTTTGTGGACATGTTTTTATTTTGCTTAGGTAAATACCTAGGGATAGAATGACTGTGTCATAGAGTAGGTATGTTTATTTGTATAAGCAACTGCCAGAATTCTTACCCAGTGGTTATGTAGCATGCAGGCCCCTGGCAGCAAGCTGGCTCCTTGTTTACTCAAATTACTTCCTCTTTGGAAAGTTTCCCAGCCCCAAGGACAGTTGAAAGTGCATGTAAGCAAAGATAAGAGGCTTCCATAGGAGCCCCCTCCCCCTGTAACTGCTCATCCGCTTCTGTAAACTCAGCTTTGCAATCCTTCTGGGTCTGAATGCCGGCACGCAGCCAATCATCTCCCTTGAGCATTACTAGTTACCATATTGTTAAAAACCCTGTCCCAAATGAGCCATTTTATCTATAAAATCTTGTATCAGCCCCTGCTCAGGGTGCAGATTTTCAGAGGCTACTCGGCTGAGCCCTATGGCCACAGACTAATAAAACCGACTTCCTGAAACTTCGGAGTCTCTATCTAGGTTTGTTCCATTTCTGTATAACGTTCCTGGAGGCTCTTGCAGAGCCTCGTTCCTGGTTTTGCGCTACAGTCACACCATTTTGTATTCCTGTTAACAGAATACGAGAGTTCCAGTTGTTTCATTTCCTCACCAACATTTGGCATTGCTGGTCATTTTACTTTTATCCATTCTTTTCTCTCTAGAGAAATTATGTTACAAAACAGTGGTCTATGTGAAAAGATAATCAAAGAAAATGCAGCAAGAAATGTAGGAAAAAACTATCATACATGTGTCAGGCAGTTACTAAATATATTAAGGTTTTGGATTTTATTATGTGTGTTGTTTGTTAGCTTTTAAAATTTTGGTTTTTCCAATTTCTTTTCTAAATAATCATATTTTAGAGTTAGACTTTTGTGTTCTTTCTGGTAAAGAAGGATCCCCCATTTTTTTTTACCTGCAGATTCCTCCAATTTAATATAAGATATGCCAGTGTATTAGCATTCAACTGACATGCTAAGAAAATTTCTACACAAAGAGAGATAGAATGCTGGCCAATGTTGGCAGATTGCTGTTCAGCTTCTTATAGAACTCATCACAGACACACTCAGTTCTAGATCAAGCACAATGCTCCTATCATACACTGCAACCCATATGTTTGCACCTCATCTTTCATCTCCATTTTCAAAATTTCTATACATTTATTTCCATATATAATTTTAGGCTTTTTTATAAGCTCCTCCAATACTCTCACTTCTTTTATACTTTTTAGATACAATGTTGTTAATAAAATTAATACATTATAAAATGACAAAACTAAGCAAAACTCAGCAAATACTCAAGAAATTAATATTAAGCAGGTTGACTAAAATGATTGCATGACAGCCAATGCTTCCCATTAGTGGCAGGCAAAGAGGACGCTCCTTGAATCAAAGCTTTGTACATTTTTTCATATGTTATAAATTAAAGGTATTATTTTTTAAGTTAAGGAGATTCTTTATTCAGACTATGTTAAAATGATACGTTTATATGGAAAATGCACTCAACAGGCAGATATGATAACTTCATTGTCTGTTTTGGATTAATTGTGCCTTTGTTTCCCTCCATTATTAATTCTATTAAAATTATTCCTGTATTAAATACATGCCAGAGAATATAGGAAGGTCTTGAAAAAAAACACTTTGGACAAATTGCGATCAATGTCATCAGATTTAACAGATTTAATAGTCATTTAAATAGTAAAACAGATTTAATACAACATAGTTTCAATCCTATACCTAAATGCAATTCTTCTGCATTTCTCTTTTCACTACTCCTCCTCCCAAATAATGCTCTTTAGATTCTACCAGTAGATTTCTTTCCTTAGGATCAATAACCTCTTTTAAAAATTTGGTGGAGAGTTAAATATTAAGTTGGCTTTCAGTTCGTAGGCCTTTGTGTGAACAAATTTAGTGCGAGCTCTTTTCCTCACTCCTGAGATAGACGTAGGTGGCTCTGGGAAGGGTGGAAAGTAAGGAGGAGGGAGAAATTATATTAGAGTTTGGGTCATGAGTGGACTCATTTGAGTGTAATGAGTGTTGAGGGATAAGGAAATAGGGAATGCCTGAAAGCCAAGAAAAGAAACTGAGAGAGAATCAAAGCCATACCTTGCTTATTTGGCCTCCAAATTTGTCAAAGGACTCTTCTTGGAATGTACTTCCCCAAATCTTGTTAGTTGCCCCACCTCATCATCCAGGTTTCATCTCAAATATTATAGGTGCAGAGAATCCTCCCCTGCCCTCGCCAATGGAATAACCCTTCTCTATGCATCTTATGACTCTTTACTATTTTTTATTTGGAAATATTATTCCCCTCTTAAGCATTTTCATGTGATTCTTGTCTGCCTCCCCCACTAAAACATAAGCTCCATGAAGGCTAACCATTTTCCTGTTCACTATTACAATACTAAATCCTAGAATAGTGCCCAGAACTCAGTAGACATGCAATAAATTATAAATTTTGGTTGGATGTGTTATTAAATTCTCATAAATTCTTGAAGAGATCTAAACAGCTTGCTTCAGGCACATTCCAATGCCACAGTGCAGACTCAGGATATATTTTAAATACCACATTTCACAAACATTATGCTTTATAGGGGCCATAGACCAGAGAGCATTAAATACATGTAAAATATAGCAGATCTATATTTTACACACATAAACATTCTGTAAATCTCAATGTAGATGCATATTTAATCACTGCCTTAGCTTACAGCCAGTGAGCCCACTTCATGCACTGTTTATGATCTCGCTAAGCACATACTCCCATCAGTATCATGTTCAAGAATTTACATGATGTCAGGCATGCCCACATTGTCTCTTTATCACTCAAATAATTCCTTAGAATCCAGGGCAAAAGAAGACCCAGGAAAAGATGCAATGCATCTCCTATTCATTTTGTTTATATTCATATTACTATGAGTTCAGAAAGATGGCAGAATCAGACAGAGAAGGGGTAAAAGCACTTAATGGAGGAATAAGTATCAAAAGCAAAAGACATGGAATTGAGATTTGAGCTCATCCTTCTGGAGCAAAGGACCTCAGCAGGTAACCCCCTTCCTTTCCCTAGCCTCACAGAACTCACTTGTCCCTAGCCTATGATTATTTAATCAGAAGCAATCTGTATTTTTCCATAAAGCTTATGTAAATTCTCTCTTTTCCTACATAACCACATTTGGATCTTGTGAAGTATTCATACTCGTATGGGAAGTTGAATAAAACATGAAAGAAATTGTGGGGAGAAAGAAGCAAAGGAAATAATTGCTGAGAATATACAAGATTTCTTCCAACTAGAATGATTTTTCTTTCTACCTAGAGGAAAAGCAAAAGAGAGAACTCATAAAAGAAAAAGTCACTAGGGTGCTGCCTGACATGGTGGGAAATGAAATGGAGTAGGTGCTCAGAGACCTGGGTTTCATCATCCCAACTCTAACACTAACAAGCTGTGGAAATTTTAGCAAGTTTCTTTGGCTTCTGGACTTCAATTTCTCCTTTGTAATATTTCTCTTTCAAATGTAATTTTTGTACAGACTCCACACCTACAAGTTTTATTTGATTGCTCTTTTTTATCCTTATGTTCCACATCCAATCCAGGATTTCCCATTGGCTTTAATTCCCAGGTGTATCTTGAATATGTTTCCTTCCTCATCTCCACTGCCACCACTTTAGTCCAAGTTGTGATTATCTCTCTCTTTGACTTTAAAAATGGTGTCACAAATAATCTTCCTGCTTCAAATCTTACCCCACATCCATCCCCCATAGCTTACTTCCTACACAGTAGCTAGTGGGCTTTTTAAATACATGCATCAGAAACTCCAGTGAATTTCAATTACAATTTGAATAAAATCCACATTCCTTATTATGTGACTTGGCTTCTGTCTGCATCCCTGGCTTTGTCTTATATGACTCTCCTTGCTGACAATATTCCTGCCACCCTGGCCATTTTTCTAACCTTCAAATGCTCTGAGCTTATTCCCATTTCAAGGCTTTGCTATTCCATATGCTGAACACTCTTCCTCAGATGTTCCCCATGATGCCAGAGAGTCTCCAGGAGTTCTTGAGAAGTCAAGACCTCAACCAGCTGATGATGCAGTGAGGGTTCTTGATTCAGTCACAGGAGAGAATTCAAGGACAAGTCAATGTGTACAGCCAAAGAATCCAAGGACTAGTCAGTATGTACAGACAAAAAGTTTAGTGCATGGCAAAAAGTACACACTAAAAGCGGGTGTGCACAGTGTTCTCCAAAGGAGAAGGGCTCTATGTTTGGGATTCCTGTATTATAAGAACTTGGAAGGGCCCTTCCCTCTCTGGTTATGCTAATAAGGGATTGATGAGCTTCACTTTTCATTGGTTCTTTTCCAGTGCCAACCTGAGTAAGGGCTAGGTGTGCTTGCACCAAAAGAAACTTCTTGTTATGGGTCTTAGGTTCACGTCCCCCTTCCCTCCTTCCCTATCCGACTGCCTCATTCCAGACTTTGGATCATGTCAATTTGGATCTCACACCAATGTCACCTCCTCAGATTTTCCCTGCTTACTTCCAATCATATTCTAATCCATAATCCCATTTGATATTCTTCATAGCATTTACAAGTATCAAAAATTCTTAATAATCTATTTGTTTACAAGTTTATTTTCATCTCCTTCACAACACTAGAAACTCCTTGAGGACAAGAAATTTGTTGTTCACTATTATTATCCTAGTGTCCAGAATAATGCTTGGCATAGGTGGGTGCTCAATAAAAATATTCTTGAATGAACGATAATGAATGAATCAGTAATGAAAACTGGTAACAAAAAATTTGCTTGCTATGAGATGAAATTAGGTTTTCTACATCACTATTAACACTCAGAAATTATTATTAATCAAAGTGCAATCCTAATCAGGGAGTTAAGTTTCTTCCATTAGAAGAGAAATCCAACATTTATTATTGGAGATATATCTTTGGGATTATTTCCCAAAGAATAAAGTTAAAATTTTCTCTGTTCCCATTTCACTGCAGGGTTGAAACAGTAAAGGGCTAATTATAGTAAATATATACTACTAGCCACATAGCTCTATTTTGGGGGAGCACTCATTTTTCTCATTACCCTTTCCCTTTTCTGGAGAATTCAGTGAAAATGTGTCCATTTACACTTTTCAGTGACTCACAGCCCCCTCTAACCCTCAATTTATTTAAGTTGACAATTAAAGGAAGCAAAAAACAGGATTTTTCACCAAGACTAGGACACCTCAACACTTTCATCTGCTTTTACTTCAAGACAGAGTCCCTTTCTGTACCCAATGAAAGCAGCAAGAATTAGATAAAGAGCAAGGGCAAAGTGACCTGGCATAAATATATGGAAAATGATTCTAGACTAAACAACTTTTCAGACAGAAGTCCAGAATAAGTTTTAAGAGCCGAGACAAGAGAGATCTCTTAGATTTCAATCTTTTTAACTGATTCATTCCACCCTGGGGCTCTGAACAACATGTACTGGCCTTCCCACAGCTGGGGTGACAGTGTACTTGGTTATAATGCCTGAACTGCATTTACAAAGACTGACAGGATCATTTCTCTACTGAGCATCTGCTGGCTTAAAAGAAAAGAAGTTATACTTAATTGTATGCTAATGTTCACATTTTTCTATATTCCCAGAAAAAGGGAATCATTTTATTATGAAAAAGGGATGGTCTAAAGGGGACATAATGTTTTGCCTAAAGAACTGCCACAGTCTAATCGCCATGACAAAGAAGGTTTCTGTCTAAAGTGAGGCATAAACTACCATCTCCTCCTTACTTCCTTAAACAGTGTGAAAAACCAATGACAATTTATGTTTATGTTCGTATTTTTGCAGAAAGGGTCCTTTGCTACAAACAGATATTTGAAGTGTATTAGAACAAAGTCCATTAAAGACAAATTTCAGGAATTTTGATGTTGAACAAAGCACCCCTCCCCTCATAATAGCTGAATCTACAGCTTTTCCATAAAGCTGTTAAGGTCTATTGAGTAAATAATGCTTCCATTACCATGGTGCTAACTATATCTCTGCTTAACAAATAGGTGGAGGCACAAGGGGGCTAAATAACAACATGTTGTTAAGAGCCTTCAAAGATACCATGCTTCCAAAAAGAAATGCATTGAAACAAATAACCCCTTAATACTTTAAGTGCCTGTTATAAATATTTAAAGCTATCAGGAAATTTTTGAAACAAGTACTTTAAGTTAAAGTTTAAGAAATAATTTCATTTTGTGTATGAGATGGCTAGGGATAAGTGGCTTGCACATGCCATTTATTTGGTTTTATCCAGATCAGTTTTCCTTATGAAAATATTGATACAATTTTCTAAAACATATTATCACTTATCCAGTTAAAAGTTAGACTAGACGAACACATTTCTACCTCAATTAAAATGGGGAAGGATTTGGTATTAAAGAAGGTGCTAAAATGTTATTAAATTTAAATGTGGTCTCCTTCAAATCTCATATAAGAAACTTACACTTGGAATTGTGGAACTTGCTTATGTAATTGCTATCATATTTGTGACTATCGCTAATTTCCTATCGATATTTGGATGGGAAGTTTAGCACTCAGTATCTGCTATAAACTACACAGCTCTTAGAATGGCACAATTTCATCCAGTTCCTCAATCCAAGTTTATATCTAAGTGGCTTTGCTGTGCACGAACTGCAAATATAAGTGTAAAAATTCAGGCACACAGTTGAAAATGATTGGAATAGAGTGGAGGACATATGCATAAATACAAAAGCAGTAAGGGCCACCTTGCTAATGGTGATATGTACAGGCACAGGCTGCACAAATTTATTAGTAACAACTCATCTCCATAAACACTTATCAAGTAAATGTCTTTACTGTTACCTAAACCATGATTGTGCTGCTAGTCATCTTTGGTAACTAGTCAACTACATTGATTACATTAATTAATGTTCTATATATTCAATGTTTCTAGCTACCTCCAGATCTAATAACAAGAAGTGTGCCTGAGTGCAAAATATTGGTTTATAAAATTCCAACAATGGTTATGATTTATTAATGCACTTGTCTACATCTGTTAGAGGAAGCATTCTGCATGCCTCAATGGGAATCTCCTTGATTTGTTGAATGTGAGCCGAGAAGAAAACAGGGATGTAAATTACTGCTGTCCTGTATGCTATCCTTATAATGTCTTATGGGGCCTATGGTTTTCTGGGTCCCAAATGAATCTGGCCTTTCCATATAACTTAATTAGAGACCAAACCAAACACGTCAAATGTGATTTAGTTGGGGTAAATCCAAGACTTGTAGTATACATGTACAACAATCTTGACAAATTTATGGGAAGGCTTATTTTTATAGCATAATCACTAGTGTAGGGATACCAGCTTTATTTATAAGTCTCCCAATTACATGCACAGTGAGCAAGGGCTATGGCCCAAGGCTATGCCAAGACTAATTACACTCCCAAATTCACTTGGCTTTCTCTTCTTCCCTTTTTTTTCACTCTAGTAGGAAATAAATAAATAAATAAATAAAAGCTCACACACTGTAGAGATAGATTATTTATAAGCAACTTCATTAGGCAATCAGGTTGTCAAATCCCATTTTGTGACATTTGATCACAGCAAAAAAGAACATGCTCTTTACATGTTGCCACAAATGAGATGCTAAATTCCATGGCAATAGCATATGAGGTACTGGAAACCACCTGGGAACCACTGGGAAGATATAAAGGAAATTTTCATGAGGAGAACTGGATATTTCATTCCAGGAAGGACAGATGTTTTTTCACTCGTAACAACTGCATGGATTGTGAAGTTCTAATTGCAAGTAAGAATACTGAAAAATTTTGCAAATGATTTGAAAATGCTGAGTAGTGTGGAAGCTTTATCACAGCAGAAATAATTTTATATTGATAAAGTGGTGATTCAGTTGTGTTGAGGCACCTGGAACTTCCATTATCAAAATGAATACTAGATACTTACATAGTAAGTAAAACAAAATGGCCGCTACTGGGAGGGACTTTCCAAGAAGAGATTTTCCAGAAGACAAAAACAATTGAATTATAGAGGCTTACTGAGAAAATGAACCGATTGGAGGTACCCTAGAGAACTGTGGATAAGACATATGTGGTGATAAACCAGTTTCAGTCTGGTGGAGACAGTTTATCAAAAACCAGACGAGCATACCATATCAAGCAATGTATGTCTGCTCCCCAATCTGTAAGACCTCCCTATGTAAAATAGAAACTTTTTGTCAGCCAAGCAGAACATTTCCACACTTGCTTCCTTGTTTTCCCTATATATGCTTCCCATTTCTACTCCCTCCATTGGCAAGGCTCCTTATCACTTTCAGTTTGGTGCTGCCTGTTTCCCAAGGGTTTTTTTCCCAAATAACCATCAGCAAAATATTTAAATGCTTTAATTTATCTTTGATACTTTCTCATCCTATATCTTCAAAATATTTATGTTACTCTGAAAGTTTTTTAAATGATGGTAACCAAAAAAAAAAAAAATGATGGTAGCTCTTTCCAAGAAAAGTGAATTTATGGCTGAAATTGTAATGTGCTGCCCAGATCTCCCTTCAGGAGTAAAATACTTGCAACCTCACCCTCATTGCCAGCGCCTTACAGGGATTGCCTCTGCTGAAGAGAGCTGCCTCCCTCAAGTTTATTTCCTATTCCTAGGGCAACACACATTCAATAATTGAGTGACATGAAAGTATAAAGGCCTAGTATCCTTACCCCCAATCAGGGAATAACTGAAGGATCAGCCATAACACACCTGATAGAGTTTACTGAGGCCTCCATTGAGACTGCATTGCAGGTCAACTACTCCCTCTGCCCAATCTAAATCACCTAAGAAAATATAAAGACTGGGAGAAGTTAAAACAAAATTATAATTGCAGTTATTTCTCAGTGATGGTATTATAGGTGATTAAGTTCATTCTTTGTACTTTTATTTCCTCATTTTTTTTCTATAATAAATATATATTATTTTAAGGGCGGTGCGACAGTGGCTCAGTGGCAAAATTCTCTCCTGCCATGCTGGCAGGAGACCTGGGTTCGATTCCCAGTACCTGTCCATGAAAAATATATATATATAAATATATGCATATATATATTACTTTTATAATCAGAAAACTGTAAAAGTTGTGATGAAAAATGAGTTGTGTCAAGGAGAGCATATCAAGTAAAAATATTAGTGGGCCAATGATGAATGTTAAGAAATCTTGACAGCTGAGAGGCGAGTTAAGAAAGCCTAGCACAGGAGAGGCACTAAGAACCCTAGTCATATAATTTTAAAAAATGAGTTTTCATGGAATCCAAAAGTGCTAAGTGATTTAAGGAAGACATTTGCATAGATAATAGCAGTTTCAGGGACATAGAGTCAGAAGATACGATGCTATGGCCTGAGGCGTGATGAGGAAGTAGAAAGAGCATGAATAAACCAGGTTCCCAAGGATCTTGGTTATAAAGTGAATGAGAGAAATGTGGAGTGGATTTTTGTTTTAATTTTTATTGATTTGAACTTGTTCATGGGCTAACAAAATACAATTAAAAATACAGATGACAAAATGGAAGGCAAATGATAGTAGCTGGTAGAGAAACATCTCGATAAATTAAGGTGGGATTACCTCAAGTGTAACAATGGAGAGGATGATCTTGAATTGGGAGAAGTGTGTCTTGTTTTCTAATTTTAAGTGAATGAATAAAAATAAGTGTAGAGGGCGGCTGCCATGGCTCAGCAGGCAGAGCTCTGACCTGCCGTGCTGGAGGTCTGGAGTTCAATCCCTGGTGACTCCTGCCCATATGCAAATTAAAAAATTTAAAAAATTAAAAAAAAAAAGTGTAGACAGTTTTTTAAATTGGGGAAGTCCATTCCTATTTGGCTCAACCACTGCCTCAATTTTATAAAGAAAATTGGTGAGAATAAGACCCAATTTTAGTAAGAAGCTGGAAGACAGCAGTGAAGTTTTTTTTGGTTTTTGTTTTTTAATATGGAACGCTTCACATATTTGCGAGTCATCCTTGTACAGGGAGCATACTAATCTCTTCTGTATCATCCCAATTTAAGTATACTTGCTGCTGAAGCGAGCACAGTGGTGAAGTTTTAAATAGTTGAAGAATGGAGCAGTAGAGGAAACTGATATTTCAAAGAATAATTGAACAACATCTGGGTCCTGGTTGATGGGATGGCATGAATTATTCAGATGAGCATTCTTAAGAGCTGTGGAGCTGCAGAAGTTTTATAGGTACCCATGAATCTATGTTTCATTATTTTTGCTGGACAAGTCCCAGAAGCCCATGTAGGGGTACAATGAATGTGGATTTTGGTGAGGAGGGGTGTTTGTTGAAAGCACAGGGGAGCAAGAGAAGGGTGCTAAGAAGAGATCATGTGTAGAACGTACTTTAGAAGAGGTAAAATTAATGATCCTTGAGGAGTCTGAAGGATGTAAAACATTGAGAGTTCAAGGAACTGAGGGTCTCTATGAAGCCCAAGGGAGTTTTAATGAGAGTGAGGATGTAGAGAGAAATGGGAAAATTAGAGGCTACTTTCATTGTATGAGACCAGAATTTCTGATATGGCACTGTCCTTAGCGATAAATTCTAGAGTGTAGAAAAGAGATCTCAGTGAGCAGATCAAGAAACTAAGAGGCCAGGATGCTGAACAACAGAGTCATCTGAGATTGGAAGACATGGTGTAGAAGACTTTTGGCCGAGTGGAATATGTAGAGTACCGTCTTGAAGCCTAGGATGTGTGTGCCAAATAATGAACCCCTACCCTCACTTTTAAGGGATGTTCTGTGCTCTCAGTGGAGAGATAGGTCTAAGTCTGAGGAAAGGAAGTGGGGGGATGGGTAGTTTGTAGGATATGAGAAGTTCTAGATTCATGTTGCTGAATTGTAAATGAGGTGGGACAGGTAAAAATTTGGTTCTTCCCCTTTATACTACAGGGATTCTAGTAAGAAATCCAGTATATCATGGAATAGGGCTATGTGGGAAGCATATCAAAAAGAACAGACACCCGAGTTTAGGGAAAACACCTTTCTATACTACTCAAGAACAGGTGACCTAGAAATATTTCATTAGATTAAATATAAATCAGATCTATCTAATCCAAAGAGATGCTTACATATATTCACCAAAATATATGTACTAAAATATTCATAGCAGCACTATTTGTAGTAGCCAAAATGTGGAGACAATCTGAATGCCTACAGAAAGCAGAATGGATACATAAATTCTGTCATAAGCATACAATAGGATACTATACAGTAGTAAGAATGAATATTATACATTACAAACAACAAGACTAGTGAGAAGCCAGACAAAATGATACATAATCTATGATACTATTGCATACATTTCAAAAACAAAGAAAATTAATTGATGGGGGTTAGAAATCTGAGTAATGGTTCATGGAAGGAGTTTGTTACTAGATTGCAGAATGATAATTTCTCAGTCTAGTAATGTTCTATTTCTTAATCTCGGGACTAGATACACAGATTTCAAAATTAATATAAGGTGTTAATTTAAGATTGTGGACTCTTTTGAATTACTATTATATAGTAAAAAAAAAACAAAACAAAACAAAAAAAAACCTGCTTTACTATGAGCAGTTAGCTTGTAATATAGCCATTCTCCAGCCAAAGTAGGATAAATTTTTTTTGTTAATTGCATGAAAGAATTAGAAAACTGATAAGGAATCCAAGACTTGACAGACCAAGATCCCCAAGAGTAATTGGACCAAGAGGCTGAGAAGTCAAGTTGAAAGCAGATGCTCAGAGGCTGAGAAGCCCAAAAGAGCTTTCAACAATTTGAGCTGAGAAGACAAAAATTAGAGTGCAGAACTCCTAAGGCAGTGAGGATATGGTGGTGGTGTGGGGGATTATTTCAGAGAAAGCAGAAGCGAATTGAGGTGAACCTGGCATTTGGTGCTGCTTTACCCTTAAATGTTTTGCTTATATGTGTGAACAGTGGCTTAGGGGTAAAGAATAACAGCCACAAGCATTAGCTAAGAGACAGAAAAGTTTAGCAGAGATTAGAGATTGTGGCAGTCTTGTAGTTCTGGAGAACCAAAAATATCGTGTGTGTGTGTGTGTGTGTGTGTGTGAGAGAGAGAGAGAGAGAGAGATTGAAAGAGAGGTAGATATGAGATAAGAGAGAGAGTGAGAGCGAGAGAGAGAGAATGCAAGGCCCATAAAAGAGAACAGATTCTGGCATATACCTTAGCTTTCAGTAGGCTTGTTCTGGGAGTGAAGTTCATGCAAAAGTAGACCAGCCCTCACAAGGATGTAAAACTGGTTTAACTCAGCTCAGTCCCACACTAAATTCAGTTGATTTACCCTTTCTCTAACAGTCAGCCATATGTAAAAGTGAATTTTCTTTGGAGGAAGAAAAAGAAATCATCCAGAGTGTTAAATTACCTCCACAAGTTTTTATACACACTATTCTCCATTTAATTAATTTAGCATAAGAGAAGAAAAAATGACTAGAATTAAAACAGGGGAAAAACTCTATAGAGACAGATCCAGTGGCGACCTATTTATTGGAGTTCTCGACCTGGACTTATAATATCTGTAATTTATATCTTCAGGAAAATATATGACAGGATGGAAAATTTCAGCAAGAAAAAATAAGAGATTTATAGAAAAAAGAATCAAATTGACATTTTAGAACTGTCGAAATGCAGTAATTGAAATTAAGAATTTATGCCTGCTATTTTAATTTACTAATGTGGCCAGAAAGCAGTACACCAAAAATGGACTGACTTTTATAAAGGGGATTTATTTAGTTGCAAATTTACAATTATTTGGAGGAAAGGCAGTTAGTTTTCCTCTGACTTTCACTGTCGCATGGGAAGGCACATGGCAGCATGTGCCTTCCCTCCAGGCTTCTGAGTTCAAAAGCATTTCCCTGGGGTGATTCCTTTCTGCATCTCCAAATGTCTAGGTGTGAGCTGCTTAGCTGTCTTCTGACCTCTCTATTTTAGCCTCCACTAATTAAATTAAAAACATCACCCATTGTGAAAGGCATACCCCTTAGCCAACTGCGGATGTAATCAGCCGTAGATGAATTTCACATGCTGATGATTTAAATCCACAGCAACAGAACTACTGCACACCATCTTCTGACCAAGTTGACACCCGAACCTAACTACTACACATGTGCTCAATAGCAGTTTAACTAGAGCTGAAGAGAATATCAGTGAACTAAATGCTAGAACAGTAGAAAATATCCAAACTGAAACAAGAGGAGGAAAAAAAGGCAGAAAATACAGAAGAATGTAAAAGACAATATGAATGGTGAAAAGCTGTAGGAGAGGTCCCAGGAAAAGAGTAGAGATAGAATGGGGAAGGCTCAATATTTTGAAGAGATAACAGCTGAGAATGGTTTTAAAAAAATAGATAAATGGGAACTCATCAAAATCAAATGCTTCTACCCTTCAAAAGATTTTGTCAAAAAGGTGAAAAGGTAGCCAACTGAATGGGAGAAAATATTTGGAAATCACATATTGGACAAAGGTTTGGTTTCCTGTATATACTAAGAAATCATACAACTCAACAACAAAAAGAACAAACAACCCAATTAAAGAATGGGCTGAAGATTTGAATAGGCATTTTTCTGAAAAGCAAATACAGATGGCTCAAAAGCACATGAAGAGATGCTCATTTTCACTGGCTATAAGGGAAATGCAGATCAAGACTATAATGAGATACCACCTCACACCTATAAGAATGGCTGCTATTAAACAAACAGGAAACTGCAAATATTGGAGAGGATGTGGAGAAACTGGGACACTTATGCACTGCTGGTGGGAATGTATAATGGTGCAGCCACTATGGAAGACTCTTTGGCAGTTCCTTAGGAAACTAAATATCGAGTTGCCCTATGACCCAGCAATAGCACTACTTGGTATATGCCCAGAAGAGCTGAAAGCAATGGCACAAACAGACATTTGCACACCAATGTTCATAGCAGCATTATTCATAATTGCCAAAAGATGGAAGCAAATCAAATGCCCATCAACAGATAAGTGGATCAACAATAGTGGTATATACATATAATGGAATATTATGCAGCAGTAAGACAAAATGACGTCCTAAAGCACAAGATGGTTGAGACTTGAGGACATAATGCTGAGCAAAATTAGCCAGACACAAAAGGACTCCACTTTTATGTATGATTCCACTTTTATGACCAGCATAAAGGTATAATCAGAGGCTTATAATACAGAATATAGGGGACTTAGAGATACATAGAAGCTAGAGACAGGTGAACCATTAGCTAATGAGGTTGAACTCTAATGTAAGGGAATAGATAGGAGCGAAGGTGATTCTCTAGTAGGTCTAGAAGTAATATTACCATATTGCAGATGACAAGATTGAAAGGGGTTGTATAGACCTATGTGTCCCACTAACTCACACTAGAAATATGAATGTGTTCTCGTAAGAATTACTTCAAAGATATGATTCTTGTATAAAGAATCTTTAATTCCAGAGTACAAGGGGAAAACTTATTTTATGCTATGAGCTATGTTCAAAAGGAAACCATCAGCACTACCACAGCAACAGCAGAGGTAAATAATGGGGTGAGGGACAGGAGTTAAGAAGAGGTTTAGATTTCCTATTTGGTGAGGGTGTATTTATTGGTCTTCTGTCTCCTGGGAACAATGAAATTATCTAACATTGAGAATGTTGATGGACTGTGGACCTTGGGCCCTCTACATGATGCCTGATGATTGCAGGTGGCTGAAGGATACACTGATAGAGAAGTAGATTGGTGAATGATGGTGTATACTTATGAACAAAGGTTGTGCTTCTACAAAAAGGAACAAAGTCATGAGGCAGGCAGCAATGTGAATGAACATGTGGGACATTTGGTGAGACAAAATAAGCCAGAAACAAAAGAACAAGAATGGTATGGTCACCTTTAGAAAATGCTTCTAAGAAAACAGGGTCCTAGATTGTAAGCTTTTAGAGTAGACACATTAAGTCCAGAGTGGTGATATTATTTCTGGATTTTAAGAGCTGTTTTATACATATAATTGGATGTTTCAAGATAAGAATGAAGCCAAACAGGTTGGGGTCAAAGTGATTCAGAACATGGGGTCAGGAAGACAGTATCTATACTTTAGAACCACACATACTCTTTGAGACTAATGGAAGAAAGGTTTATTTGGTCTGGAACTAAAATTTTCTATAGTAAATAATCTAATTCAACCTATCCTTTTAACTTATATGAGCAATTGAAACAGAGGGAGGACAGAATAAGAAAGAGGTCTTTTAATCCTGTATAGATTATTTTAATGCCTGGATACATTCTAGAGTATATTAAGCAGATAATAAAAAAGTATTGGCAAAGTCCCCTGAGGGATGGGAGAAAGGATATGAAACTATTAAGCCTTACCATCAGGGAATCCCCTGACACTGTGTCAAACTTTAGTGACACCCAAATCAATAGACCATGCCTGCAATCATGAAGCTCACTCTTGTGACACTTATGTAGGTAGTGGGGAAGCTTAGACTACCCATAGGCATGCGTAAGAGTTACTTCTGAAGGACCTCTTTAGTTGTTCAGATGTGGCCTCAGTCTCTCTAAGCCCAACTCTGCAAGTGAAATCACTGCCTTCCCCACTACATGGTACATGACATCCAGGGGTGAAAGTCTCCTTGGTGACATGGGAGATGACCTGGCACTGTAGGAACAACAATTCCATCCTGACCAAAAAGGGGAAAAGAACTGTAATTAATAAAGAATCAGTGACAGAGAGAGTTCAAATAGAGTTGAGAGGCTACTCTAGAGATTGCTCTTCCGCAAGCTTCAGTTAGTCATTGCTACCTATCATAACCTGCCAACCCCCAATCAGGACCCTTCCACCCAATCCTAAAGAACACCTAGGGCAATATATAAGATTCCACAAGGGTTCCTTGCACTAGAGTAACTTTCCTGAAACCTACAACCTCCAGATGGGTCCCTGGGCCAGCCTCTACAGAATATCAGATAGTTCCATCTCCCTAACCCATATTAGTGACAGATCCTTCCAGTATGAAAAATTTAGAATTGCCAAAACCCAAACACCCCTAAAGAGAGGGATGAAAAGATCAAAGTGATGGTGGAGTTATACAGAGAAGATAGGATTTAACAAATAAATATGAATGCTGAATCATTAAATTGATATCTCTTTTAGTCTCTAGTATTTTAGAGCAGCTAGAAATAAGAACCTAAAATTGTGAAACTGTAACCCATGTCAAACTCTGAAATATGTTCTACAACTAATTATGGTGCTGTGCTTTGAAATTTATAGCTTTTTTATATATATGTTATTTTTCACAAAAAAAGAAGGAAAAAAGTTGATTGTGATGATAAAAAAGTTTAAGCCCTCTAGCCTCTTATATTTTGGAGCAGCTAGAAGGAAAAATATGAGAGGATGGACTGGTAGCCCATGACAAACTCTGGATCTGTCCTGTAACTACTTGTTGAAGAGTGCTGTGAAAACTATTGCTTTTTTATTTCTTTGCTTTGTATTTATGTTATACTATGCAATAAAAAAAGTTGAAAAAATGCTACAATTAAAACACTGGGATTGACATAAAATCAACAAATAGACACAATAAAGAGTGCAGAAACAGATCATACCCACACAATCCCTTGATTTGTGACAAAGAGGATGATGATACATAAAATGGGAAAAATAATCTTTTAAATAAATGAGGCTGGGCTAACGGGCTACCAGGATGGAAAAAAAAACCATATTTCTTGATCTTATATCACACTGTATACACAAATCTATTCCAATTAGAATGTTTATCTAAATAAAACAACAAAAAAAAACATATTTCTTGATCTTATATCACACCGTACACAAAAATCTATTCCAACTGGAATGTTTTTCTAAATAAAACAATTAAGCTTTAGTTTATCTAAATAAAACAATTAAGCTTAAACTTGGAATATTTTCAAGTCCTGGGGTTGGCAAAGATTGCTTATATGTGAAACAAAAAGCACTAAACATAAATGAATGATTAATTGGATCCATTTAAATGAAAAGTTTTCTATTCAAAGACAACACTAAGAGAGTGAAAAAGCAAGTCCCCAAATAGGAGGAAATAAATATCCATAAAGGTCTTATAAGCAAAACTTATAAAGAAGTTCTACAAGTCAATAGGAAATCCAATAGAAAAAGGAAAAGACCTTGAACAGGCATTTCATAAAACATAATATCCAAGTGTCTCTCTCTCTCTCACGCATGCATATGTATCTCAGATTATCAGCATCAAACTGGCTAAAACTTAAAAAAACTGTCAACTTTCATTGCACCAAGATTTTGTGAGGCTGTGGAGCCCCAGGAACTCACATACACTGCTGTGCTCATGGGGTATAAATTGGCATTATCACTTTGAAAAACCGTTTGGTAGTATCTTCCAAAACTGTACACATCGACACCCTTTGTCTTTGACTGAACTCCCCCAAAGGCAGACTCTGAGACAATAATTCTATTGTAAGAAGTATACTTGGTAGGAAATACCTGTAGCAGCATGAACCAGGAAGACAGTTTAGGGAAGGAAGTCAAAGAAAAGTATATGTATTATCAGGCAAATTATGAGTGTGGGCAATTGGAGCTTACTCTTACTGAACTCTCAGAGTCAGTTTAAAGGTGCACCTGGATTAGAGTCAGTCATTGACACTAAAAAAAAAAAGTTGAGTAGTGAAACTCAACTTTTATCTGGAGGGCTACTATCAGAGGTGTTAACTCCCTGACTTTTGGCCTGCAGTGTATGTGGATAGGTGTATGTGTGCGTAGGTTTCAGGAGCAGGGTGCTGTGTCTGCTCCAGTGACTAGTGAAAGTCGTCATACAAAGGTCACAGGTGCTAGCATTTGGAAATCAGGCCAATACACCTGAGCGCCAAGAGCTTCTACAAAGAGTAACAAGAACTTCTGCTCTATTCTATTACCTAGAAAAGCCATTTCTGGGTATATATCTAATATGCACTAAAATACATGTACAAGTATATTCATGGCAGCAGTAATTTTAACAGCCCCAATTTGGAAAAAAGCCCAAATGTCCACAATAGTAGCATAAATACATATATTGCATTAGTTTACACTAAAGTATAAGCAATGTCTATGAACAACATGGATGAAACTCATAAATATTACACTGATGGAAAAACAACAGAGAATACATATTTATGGCTCCATTTACATCAAGTTCAAAAGCAGGTAAAACCCAATGGTGTTAAAGGTCAGGATATTGGCCACCTAAGAAAAGTGTGTAATGACTGTTCAAGGACACCAGCTGCCATTCCACAGTCCATGGAATGTTCTAATTCTTGACCAGGTGGTAGTTTTATGCGAGTGTCCTCTTTGTGAAAATTTGTTGAATTACACATTTATAATTTGTGGCCTCTTCTATATGAATGTGATCTTCCAAAATAAAAGAGATTTTTAACAAATATAATTCATAAACCATTTTAAAACCTAATGGTAACATTGATTTCACATTCCTTCAGTAGGAGAAATTTTGACTTTTGTCAAAATGTTAACACTGTACCCTTTAATTACATTTTAAAGCAAATCTGTTGGATTTGAGTAGATGAGAGAATGCTCTGGAGAAATTACGAGAATATGCCAAATGTTAAATCTTCATTATTATATGTTCTCTTTACAGACTTCAAGCTTCAGCTCTATTTTTATATTTCCTTTAACAGTTTCATAGTTCTGAGCAATTGGCTGTTTTGTGTGTGTGTTTGTGTGTGTGTGTGTATATGTGTGTGTGTGTGAAACTGTGTGTATATGTGTGTGTGTGAAACCCCAGCATGAGACCAAAAGAAAATGTCTTTGTTTCTTCTAATCAGCTTGGTTCATAGGAATCTTCTGTGCAACCAGTACCCCTCACGTATTTAAACATATTAAACCTTTCCCTAGGCATGGATTTCTAGACAGGAATAACTGCACTTCTCTCTGTTTTTAGAAAATCATAATATATGTTTTGTCCACTATCTTATGAAAGAATATGCTCTTCCTTATCCTTCTGCCAGGGTAAGCATAGTTATCTGGGTTCAAATATAAATGGAGACAGAGCTTAAGTATTTTTAGAAATGTAGTCAAAGCCAATAGGAGACACTTTGGAAATGCAAATGAGAATTGCATTGCCAGAAGGCAGATGTTCTAAGAAAAAAAGCATGGGTACATGGCATGACACCCTGCCAGAGGTTACATTTGTGATCTTTCTCTATTCTGAAAAAGGGGTAATGGAAAATCTCTTTAGAACTAGTAAAGGTATCCTTTCATCACACACCACCTCAAGTTTATTGAGTGGTTCATAATAGTAACTGTCAGTCATCTTACAGACAAGCATAGATTTCCATGTTCCTTCCAGAACAGAGTATAATAAGAACTCCAGAGATATATTCAAAGGAGTGAGCAAAGTAAGGTAAAGCTACAAATGATAGAAGAGAATTTAGAATAGTTTGGGGAATGGTAATGGAAGAACAAGGGACAGATATCTTAAGATTTTTTTTTTCTTTAACCAAGAAAATTCAGCCATAAAAGAGTGGATGGGGGTGCATGGGTAGTTCAGTGGTAGAATTCCAAATTGCCATGCAGGAGACCTGGGTTTGATTCCGGGCCCATGCACTCCAAAAAAAAATATATATATATGAAAAGAAAGAACATTCAACAAATGGTGCTGTGGTAACGGTGTGAATTATAATCTCTGCAATTACAGTAGATTTTATGGATTGCATCCCTTTATAAACTAAGGATTGACATTGTTGAACAATAAATCATTTGTTCAAAATCCTAGGAATTGAGATAGGTAGTACAGAGAAAATTGTTTCTATGAGAAAGAACTGGAGAGAATGTGGTGGAGGTGGGGAGAAGTTTAGCTTCAGGGGATGACAATCAATCAGATAGGTTGGATTTTTCCCACCTATGTTTTCCATCTCATTTTAATTTTTTGTTTTAAAGGAAAAGAAAAAAGTGAAATGGGAGTTTTGCAACAGATGTGAGTTTTTTTAGTGTCTATAAAAACACATAAGGTTAAAAGTAATTTAGGGCAATTGGCCCAATTTAAGGTAAATTAACTTTCAGTTACTCTACTGGGTAATGCTGTGTGTTACTATCTTTGGTCTTTTATTTCCCAATAGGTAAAAATTGATGGTAAAAAACCTTACAAAATGTTGCTTTTAGAATGAGTGCAGGTGAAGAAAGCAAAGAGTCTATAGATTATGCAGTTATCAGTTTATACTGATATTGGAGAGCTCCCTCTCCCCCTTAGGAATTTGGGACCTTGCAATATTTAGAAACCCCTTTAGTTACAAGGTGGCAATTCCCTAAAGGTTTGGTTAGGGGGTATGACGGCTTAGGAGTAATTTTCAAAAAAGGAGGAGGAGGAAATGTTTATAACTGGGCAGGTAGACAGTTAATTCTTCAAAGGGCTCTCAATTCTGTTATGGAACCAATTTCAGAAGTTGATTCCTATCAGAAATTTTATCTTCTTCCCTGACTTGGTATCACTACTAACAGCTTATCTTCAGATCACATCTTTCATATCTATGGAAAGAAGCTGGCTGCCAACCTCACCTTAGCTTCCATCATAATGCAGAGCCTATCCTTCATCTGTCTCTCACACTAAGATCCCTCAAAATACATTTCTTCTCCTAGAAGACAGTAAATTCAGTGAGCACAAAGATGGTATTTGTCTTGTTCACTGTACCTTGCACGAGATGCACTTAAAGATTGTTTGTTGAATAAATCAATGAATGAATTCCAAAGTTGGATATTCTCGAATTTGTTACTTGCTTTGTCATTGACTAACAATAATGTCAATTCCCTAGACTTGCCAATCATATAAAGTACTCCACTTTAGAAATGTACTTCCTGGGATTTAAATGAACTGTTATTTGCATATTCAAATAGGAGGATATTTGTTTGACTTGTCTTTTCAGTGAAGTGTGTAGATCTGTTCCAAGTCATCTATTTTTTCCACCCATGTTCATTGTAGTTAAAGGCTAAGCTAAGAAAACACAATCTTTTCAAGACTGATGACACAACTTGTATCTGTAGACTAAGGGAAGTTAATAGACCCATGCAGTGCCTTAATTCATGTTGACCAATGATGGTCTAACAAAATAAGATATTGAAAACATGGTATTTATTACTCTAGTTTCCATCTCTCTTATCATTGAGAATGTCATTATTATGTAAAAATATATATACGCTTGGCAAGTCCAATGAAGTCAAGCTATATGATATTGCATTGTATCAGTTGGATCATGTTGACTAGAAATATAAGAAAGCACCACTGCAGTGATAAAACTATAGCAGTTATTGTTCATGTATGAGTAGAAGTCTAGAGATAGGGGTAATTTAGTATTGCTATAGTGACTCAGCTATGTCATCATAGATTTAGCCTCCTTCTGCCTGCTCTGCCTTTCTTGACAAATGACTTGCCCTCCCTCTTGCCTTCTCATAATGGACAAATAAGTGCTTCCCTCTGCTCTAAGATACAAGCAGGGAGGAGAGGGGGAAATGCGGTGGGCCAACCCAGTCAAATTCATTTTAATAAGGGAAGAAAAAACCTTTTCTGGAAGCCACTAACCTCCATTGTCCAAACACAGACTGGACATGTGGAGTATCATGGTTAATTCCCTAGGGCAGAGATGGAGTCCTACTACCCTGAGATCATGGGATCTGAATAGCCACCTAAGTAAATCTAGATTTTGTTAGAAAAGTGGGGATAGAGAAGTTTGCATCTTTTGTAAGCAGTAAATATTGTATGCCATACTTTTTCTCTTAAAATGATCATCTGCTCAAAATTTACTCTCGGCTAAGTATTGTAAACTTTACCTGAATTAACTTATACAATCTTCTCAACAACCCTATGAATTAGGTATTTATATTATATACAGTTTATAGATGAGGAAACTGACCAGCAAGGGTTTCAGTCATTTGTCCAAGATCTCATAGCTAGAAAGGAGCAGAGCCTGGTATTGAACCCTAGCACTTTGGTTCTGGTGCTCACTACTCTACTTGTTGACTAGTCATATTTTAAATGCTGTTTGATAAAGCAGTGCATTATCTAGGCTGATTTTCTCTTACATGATTTTAGGAAGATCAATATTCAAAACAGAGAACCTGTCATCCTGCCAACCTGCTTTCATTTTCTGAAGCATCTAATGAGGAATTGTTTGGAAGTAGTATATATTCTTCCAATTAGTTTCCTTCTTGTTAGTTTCAGATACTGACAAATTCCATTTCCAATGTCTATCTCTTGACTTAAATCGAATTCTATAGAATTTATGAACTGCCCACTTTGTGATAGAAACCACAGAGTTGGGTGGCTGCCGTGGCTCAGCAGGCAGAGCTCTGACCTGCTGTGCTGGAGGTCTGGAGTTCGATCCCTGGTGCCTCCTGCCCATATGCAAATTAAAAAAAAAAAAGTAAAAAAAAAGAAACCACAGAGTCTGAGCTAGATAATAAAAGTACTTTTGTTAGAGAGATAGGCTTATAAACAAATAATTATAATTATGATATGATAAATGTTAGAAAACACAGATGTACAATTATATTAAAGCAGACATATTAGCCTAAGGCTAAATGTGGGAATTAGGAGAACACTGTGAGGAAAGGTGATAATTGAATTGAGAATTGAAAGAACAAATGTGAGAACCCTACTTAAATCAACAAAGGTGATCAAGAGTAGAAATAGAATCCTGAGAAATTAGAAGCTATAATAGGAAGGTCTACCATGTGTCCTTTGCAGAAGAATTATCCAGCATGAATCGCTATTAGTGTCAGAACTTGGGTGCTGAAACCTACTCCACAAGTGGTCCAAAATTCTAAGCTTTGAATGCAAAACATGTTTCATTGTCGTCAGCTGTCACTTAGCTTATGAAAGGAATTTGAGAACTAATGCATTATAAGCGAATAGAAACTTTTGTACATGCTAAAACATGTATTTTTTGATCATCAAAAATATGATCATCAAAACCTAAGGAAATAGATAGGAGACAGGATATGTGAAAAAATATATAAGAACATGTCAGTTGTGGAATCTATATGGTGGGTATATAGGTGTTTAGCATATAACTCTTGCAAATTTTCTGTATGTTTGAAAAACTTCATAATAAAATGTGGGGAAATATAAGCAATGCAATGCATATCCTCAGGAAGGTTGTGAATTACCGATTCTGTGAAATGCAGAATCTCTTACATTTGGACAAAGTTGATTGTTCTTCCGTATTTAGGGCTGTACATCTAGGCATCTGGTTTAGGCTTAGTCTATTAGGATAATCCAAATCTTTAGACCCAGTTTTTGATTCAGGGAAGGGCATGTATGGAAAAT
The DNA here is from genome assembly GCA_004026745.1 of Myrmecophaga tridactyla. NCBI lineage: Eukaryota > Metazoa > Chordata > Mammalia > Pilosa > Myrmecophagidae > Myrmecophaga > Myrmecophaga tridactyla. The sequence goes on from PVIY010001042.1 coordinate 124,565, forward strand.
GGAGCACTAAGATTTGGAGAGAAGTTTATTGAAGTCGTGGGGGAAAGAAGTTTTTCCACTCTTTTGTGTGAGTTCCTAGAACATTCAGGTTTCTCTTTTAGGTTGTGGAAGAATCCTGTAATTACCAGGAATCATTGAGGGTCACATTGCTACCAAAGAAAGCCAGGCAAAAGGAAACTAGGCTCTTGCTGACACTGTAGAGCTGATGAATCAACTCTTCTCCTTACCTTGTCTTTCCATTTATACATGCAAATAAATCCTCCTTTCATTTAAGCCAGTAGGCATACCAGTGAATGCATCTTGTTACAGATTACATACGTGGAATAAACATAATTCATGGTAAGGAGTCAGAATAATAATCAAATTATCATTTCAGCAAGGAAATGTATAAATATGTATGTGTTTTAATCCTTTCCAAAAGGTAAGTCCTCAACGTAAGAATTACTCATGCTGAAGAGGGGTGATTCCAAGTGGACATCTGAAACTGTCTTTATTGCTTATTAATAAGTACTTTTTACCTTTAAAACACTAAATATACTGCTAGTTTTTGAAGATTTTTCCAAAAATATCTTTCTGATAGCTACCCTTATGTTGAAAAAAAAGAGATTATATCCATTCATTTCAGAGGACTAATGAAATTTTCCTGATCACATACACATTTATATATTTCTATACACATTACATGGGTACACACACACATACATATATACACACACATATGCACATTTATATTATATTTCCATCCTCTGCTTTGGTAAATGTGTGATCTTTGACATGAAACATTGCAAAATATGAGTGATCTAGTATGCTTATTCCTCCAAGTCCCCTTCCCTTTATGCCCCACATACATACCAAGGAAATAAGTGAACAAGAAAACATTCAAGAAGCAATAATTGCATCATGGATAGGGTTGTCAGGTTTAGCAAATAAAAATTCAGACTATCATTAAATTTGGATCTTAGATCAATAGTGTGTGGAATATACTTAAACTAAAAGATTATTTTTGTATATCTTGAATTCCTGTTTTTTTTTTTTTTTTTTTCCTTTCTGGCAACCCTAATAACAGATGGAGGATTTGTTGTTGCTGCTGGAAGGGGTGTGGTATTGCCTTTGTGCTCAGGAGTATGAGTACTTTTTGATCCTGCTCAACACTTCTAGATCTTATGTCCTGGCTGATTCTGGTTGAGATGACAGCTGAGTATATTGCATTACAATCATTCTTCATTTGCAATTTCATCAACGTCAAATGATATTTTGGGTGTGGTATCAGATGGGTGACTGTGTGACATTGTAAACACCATGCCAGATAAGACTCAGGTTCTACTTTTAATAAGGATAATTTTCCAAATATATCTTCACTGTAGCACATGTTTAGTGCAGAGACCTTTCTGAGGGCCTCACTCTGTGCTCTGCAATGACAGTTGACGTCTTACATTGTTGATGTCCAATAAAGATTGTTACAACAAGTATTTATTATTATCAAAAGAACAATGGAATGGTGTCCTCAAAAGGTGATCAGAGTTTGAGGCAAACCTTGGCACCCACTAACAAGTGTTGGAAGTGTATCACCCTTGCGAGAAAACGTCACTTCTATAGAATGAGAACTCCTCGAATCCTGACAGCTCATAGCTTCTTAAAAATAAAAATTAGAGAAAAAATGTTCTGAAGAAGGGGAAAAAAATTCATTTCCTTGATGGCACTCCCTATTTCATTTTACTGCAACAATTCCAATGAGAAGTACAAAAGGCTTTTTATTGTCATATCAGATTTACATGGTAAAATTTAATGTACTTCTTGTCAGCTTTAAACACTGGAAATATCAATAAAATGTCAAATTATATTTGACTTCAAACCCAAGTGGTTATAAAAATGCAATACAAATTTACAATCATTTAGTCTTCCCCTTTTCCCACAATAAAACCCCATTTTATTCTTTATGGGAAGCTAAACTTATTTTGCTCAAAGCTGGTAATTTATTAGGGCTTACATCAGATCTGAAATGTGTTTCTCTTAGAAATCAATGGTAGGCCTGGAACTAGGACCAAACTTTTTAATTATGGCTTTGAAGTAATGTAATTGTGGTTTTTAATGTCTCGTACTTCTGCTTGAAGGATTATATGAGTTTGTTCAAAATTCTGGAAGCAGTAAAATTAATTTTTTGGACAGTGAGCTAGCAAGGGAATATCGGTGATGCTAATTGGAGTGTACGGCATAATATCTCTTAATGCATTTGGTGATCTATCTTACACACGGAGCAGCTTGTCCAGGATATCAGCAGGAACTGCTGCAATGGAAATTTTGTCTGCCTTCTGTTCGAGTGCTTTCTTTTCTGTCTTCCTTTCCCGGGTTCCTCAGAATGAAACAATTCATTCTCCCTTTGATGAAAGACTCAGTGGCATGCTGCTGACGTTCAGTGCTATCTGTGAGAATTGGAGGCCAAATCTGTTCTAGGGATTTGGGGTTTTATGCCACATTCATCCTAGTGATCAGGGTCTGTAGCTGCTGCTTCTGAACCAGCACAGTTGACTGGGCTGTAGCCACCACTGAAAGTAAAGAGAAGAACAGGAAAGTTCAAGGTGGTGGGGGCGGAGCGCGGGGGCAGGAGGAGAACACTAGAGAAAGCAATAAGACTGTTGATAAACCCAATAGGAGAGATCCTGGGGAAGCTTTTATTCTGACACCTTTTCTTGGATTCCCAAAGAAAGCATTTCTTTACTATTTCTAGATATTCAGGTCTCTGGATCATGAACTGATCAAACAGGGCAAGAAATAAAAATGAAATCCAGGGGGTGCAAAGATAGTTTAGTGATAGAATTCTCATCTGCCATATGGGAAATCCAGGTTCTATTCCCAGCCCATGCACTTCCCAACAAACAAACAAACAAAAATTCAGCAAATGGTGCTGCAATAAGGGGATACTCACGTGGAAAAAGAATGAAATGTGACTCCTGTTATACAGCATACAAAAAAAATGAAATCCAACTCTTTCCCTTTTCCATATCTTTTCTTCCCACACACATTTGAGTGTTTATGTTTCTTCGGTTTATTTTTATGTTACAAATATATGGCATCATTTATGTCCTTCTAATCGCCAGTGATCTAGTCAGCCTCTTTCTCAAAAAGGTTAACTATCCAGGTTATCTGGAGATACTAATTTGTACCTAATAACCAATTTTTACTCCTTTCTAGCATTCCTTCTTCTACAGCTAGTTCTTAGATAAGTACTTCATAAAGTGAAGAGTGAATTTTGTATATAATGTATGTTGGTCTGTATAAAAAGTAAATGTTGAACTTCAAAGGGGGTATATAAAATTATTATTCTGGTTATGATGTTTTGTTGGAATGACCTATTTGACTTTTGGCACTTCAGTAGCTCTCTTTCTGTCTCTGCTTCTCCTCAAGGACAGCTTTGGATCTCTTCCTCTCCCCTCTGACATCTGACTCCTCCCTCCCACCTTCTGTCCTTCAGTCAGTGGCTTGACTTCACTCTTCATGAAGAGAAGTGAAACCATCAGATGAGAGCTATATCTTCATTTTACACTTAAAAATTGTATACTGATAGTACTGGATCTGTTTTGGAGGATAAGGGTGTTCTTTCCCTGCAAATATCCTCTTTTTCTATTTTTAATCTCTTCCTTTCTAATGATTCACCAGCATTTATATTTTTGCATCTAGTGCACACACACACACACGAAATTCATTGTGATAGTTCGAATAATGCTCTCCCCTCTAAAAATTTCCATGTGGTAATCCTTAGAACCTATGAACATATTATGTTACATAACAATGGGAAATGGAGGTTACAGATGGAATTAAAATTGCTAATTGGCTAACCTAAAAATAAAGTGATTATCCTGGATTATCCAGGTGGAACCAATGTAAACACAAGGGTCTTTGAAAGTAGAAGAGGAAGACAGAAGAGGAGGCCACTGGACATGATGTGGGAAGGACCTGACCTGATTTTATTGAAGATAAAGGGAACCATGAGTCAAGGAATGTGGGAAGTCTCTAGAATCTAAAAAAAAGGGCAAGGCAATGGATTTTATCCAGTACCCAAGCACCGCAGCTCTGCTGAGACCATGATTTTAGCCCTGTGAGATCAGTTCAGACTTCTGGCCTGCAGAACTATAACATAATGAATTTGTGTTGTTTGAGCCTCTGAGTTTCTGGTAATTTGTTACAGCAGCAAAAGAAAACTAATATAACCAACAAAGCAAACGCAAAAATAGCCAAAGAAACCTCCCCAGACACCATATATTGCTCTTTCTTTCTTTGTTCCCACACCTTCCTCCCCTGTTTGTCTTTTAATAGCCAAACTCCTCACCAAAAATTGTCCCAGTATATTCTGTTTCCTCCTCTCCCATGGAGTTCTTCTATCCACCCTAAATTTGGCATCTATACTCACTTTTTTTTATTATGAAAAATAACATATATACAAAAAAGCAATAAATTTCCAAGTACATTTTAACAAGTATTTTAAAACAGATTTCAAAGTTTGGCATGGGTTACAGTTCCACTATTCTGCTCCAAGACCCTGAAGACCAAAAAAAATCAGTATAATGATTCAGCAGTCATATTCATTTGTTAAATCCTAGCTTCTCTTTTATACTCTTCCTTCTCTCTCTTTTTTCTTTTTTTGTGAAAAATAACATATATACAAAAACACACTAAGTCTCAAAGTACATTGGAACAACTAGTTGTAGAACAGATTTCAGAGTTTGGTATGGGCTACAACTTCATAATTCCAGGTCCTTATTCCTAGCCGCTCTAAGGTACTGCAGACTAAAAGAAATATCAATATACTGATTCAGTGCTAATATTCCTTTGTTTAACTCAATCTTCTCTATATAACTCCATCATCACCTTTGGTCTTTCTTTAAGTCTTTAGGGGTATTTGGGCCATGGCCATTCTAATTTTTCCAACGATATGTTGGAAGGGGCTGTTGATGATATGGGGTAGGGGGATGGGACTAGCCAGTGTTCTGGAAAGGCTGGCCCTTCTGCATTTCAGGCCTTACCTGGTCCATGGACCCATACATCTGCACTCACTTTTGTACCGGATCTGCTGGTGCTAAAATCACCAATGTCCTCCAATTTACCAGATTCAGTTCACTTGTCATTCCTCATTAGCAATTAGTACATTTAACTATTTCCTCCTTGAAATAGTATTTTCTCTTAGCTTCTGTGAAACCATGCAATGAAGGTTTTCATTCTCCTTTTGGACTTAATGTCTTTCCATGGCTGTTCCACTTCATCTGATGATGTTTTTGTGGGGACACTTCTGTGCTCAGATCTGGACTTCAGTCATGGGCCCATCATGATGGCAGATATTTTTAACAGAGAAAGTCTAATATGTTGATTTGGTTACACAGATGAATGAGCTAAGGATTCAAACAGGGCTTGGCAAGGCAACCCAGAGGTTAGTAACAGCGAGGAGTACTACCTTTCTTCCAGGATCCAGATCCATGTAACCAGTGGCCTGCCTTTCATCTTCCTGGGATAGCATGTGGTACTTAAAATAGCCCAAAACAAACCTCATAGTCTCTCCCCCAACCTCTCTCTTGTTGCTTAGACTAGAATCCTGGGCATCATCCTGAGTACTTTCCTTGACCTCACCACTCTCCCCGCATCCAATAAAATTAGTCCTGTTTATTCTCTTTAAAAATGATTTCCTTAATGGGGCAGTTTTCTTGATCCTCATAATCATTTCTCCATGGACTACAGAAAAAGTCAAATTTTTAAATCTTTTTGCAAAAAAGTTTTTAAAATACATATCTGATCAGTGTTTCCTCTTGTCCGAAAATCATAAGTGGATTATTTTTGCATTTAGTAAACAAGGAAAAAAATCTAGATGGGGCCTAAAGGACTTGTTGGATCTGGTCTCACCCTCCATTTGTCTCTCAATTTACCATCCATCCTTCTGGCAAGAGCACAAATGGGCAATGCAACGACGGCTCCGAGGCAAGAATTCTCATCTGCCAAGTCGGAGACCTGGGTTCGATTCCCCGAGCCTGCCCATGCCAAAAAGAAAAAAAAGAGAGCATAAACGTGTCTTTCCAGGTGGATCTTGTCTTCCCTGCTGTCTCCTCCTTTCTCATTCCCTGGAGTTTCATTCTTTCTCTGTCCCCTCTCTCAGCCCACCCTGGGTACACTTGCTTGATATGTGACATTGGAGGAAGAAACTGGGCATGTGTGGCCCAATTATTCTTTTCCTCACTGTCTTTTGGGATCCATGTCTCTGACGAAAACACACATCTGGTCTTCTGTCTCCACTGAAACACTGAGCAGTAAACATAGAGGTTTACCTTGTAATTTTAGGATTTTTTTATTAAACATGACTTTTTTTTTTTTTTTTGTATGGGCAGGCACTGGGAATTGAATCCACGTCTCCAGCATGGCAGGTGAGAACTCTGCCTGCTGAGCGACCATTAAACATGATTTTTTATTCTTCATCTTTCTGTCTCTTGTGTCTCTCAATTGCGTTAATCTCAGGCATGGAAAACAGGTTTTTTTTAATTTGGTGTTCTTTCTAAATGTGTAACACTAGTTCCTCCTGTTATAAGTTCTCAAACCCCTCTCCCTGTCCTGCACCCCCTCTCTCCCCCTGGCTTTTGTCACAATGATGCTCACATCATTATTTGTGTAACTTCTGTGGGTTATCTGCTTTCCCTGCAAAAGGCTAAATTCGGTGAGGGAGAAGTTATGTTTCATCTGCTACTGAATCTCTAGTGCCTTTCAGAGTCTGGCACAAAGTGGACAGTCCAAAAACGAGTGCTGAGAGAGTACATAGACACAGTTACTCCTGTCTACAGGAAAGACCAGGGAGGCTTCAAGAGGGCAGCAATTCAGACAAGCAGTATCCCAAGAGGGTCCTTGATGCTCTGAAGCATGCAATACAATTGATTCTCTGGCTTTTTGCAGAAGGAAAAAAAAAAGAATAGAAAGGCACTATTTTCAGAAAATTTGTAAATTGCAGCCAACAGCTTAAATGTATGAGAAAGAATAAGGTCAAAGAAATCTAAGACTGTGAGGTATCTCAGACAGAATGTCTGACCATTGGACATAGGCTGGGTCTTCGCTTTCTCTATATTTGAGTATTTGATTTATTGATTATGTATTTAGGATGGATGCATTCAGTCAATGAATATTTTTAAAGTACCTCCATTATGTGATAAATCCTTTCAGTATTACCAGGATTATAAATCCTGGTCCAGTATTCAATGTTCCCATGGAGTTTACAGTTTTAGGAAACAGTTAAAAACAGGCAGTACACTCTAAATACTATAAGTTTTGCTGTTGTAAATGCTTATTTCTTTATGAAGAAGTCTGGCTGGGCTTTTCTAGGTTTTCTCAGCATCTGTTCCGAAGGCTCAAGGTGCGCCTTTTGCCACTTAAACCACTAGTGGTAGCAGGTGCTAGAAATTAGCTCATCTGTTGGTGATTCTGATAGAATTGCCTGTGAGAATTCTCAAGGAAGGTTCTTCCTAGGCAAAGAACTCATTCATCAGCAGCATAATGCAATGAATGACATAAGCCCTGAACTCAAGTCCTAGTTCTGCTTCCTAATTGCTTTTTGACCTTGGCAAGCATCTCATACTTTCAGATTCTCAGTTTTTATAACTGTAGATTGGAAGCAATGAAATCAGAATAATTTTTCTGACTTTAATTTTTAAATAAATGGTTGTTTTGGAATAGTTTTAAATTAACAGAAAAATTGCAAAGATTATACAGAAAGTTCCCATATTCCCCACACCCAAAGTTTCCTTTATTATTAACATATTAGCATCTTACATTGGTATAATACATCTGTCACGATTCTGTGAACTTCCTTAGCTTTCACCTAAGGGTCTCCCACATGGGAGGTGAGTATTCTACCAATGAACCACCCATGCACCCAGAATTTTTATTTTTTTTAAGATTGTGGCAGACACTGTCACTTGCTTACCCAGGAGAAAGTTACTGACCATGGGCCCTGCTAAATACTCATTTCCCCAGACTCCCTTACAGCTAGGAATTTCTGTATTGTTCTGAACAATTAGATGAAAGTGAAAGATTTTAGGTGAAACTTCTAAGAAAGCCTTTTAAAAGGGCCTAACTTGGCTGGCATTGACCTTTATCCATTTCCCTCATGTCACTATCCTACCCAGAGGTTGGAAAAAATAACCAGAGGCACTAGTAAAAAAATACTTTTACTAGTATTATAATATAAAGTTGTTATTTAAAACATAAAAGTTAATTTATAAATGACATACAAATGTATTTATCATACTGTGTTTTTTATAATAGCTTTATTGAGATATGATTCATATGCCGTATAATTCACCTATTTAATTTGTACAATTCAGTGGATCTCATTATATTCAGAATTGTGTAACCATCACCACAAGTAATTTTGGAACATTTTAATCACTGTCAAAGGAAGTCCCATACCCACTAAGAGTCATTCCCCATTTCTCCCCCAACTCCCAACCCCCTCTAATCTACTTTCTGTCTCCATGGATGTATCTATTCTGGACATTTTCAAATAATGGAGTCAAACACTGAGGCCTTTTGTGAAGCTTGGCTTTCTCAGCAGAATGTTTCTAAGGTTCACCATGTTGCAGCATTTATCAACTCTTCATTTCTTTGTATTACAGAATAGTATTTCATTATATGGACATAGGTTGATGGACATTTGGGTTGTTTCCACTTTGGTCCATTATGAGTAATGCGGCTATGAACATTTGTGTACAAGCTTTTGTGGGGGCATATGCTTGTTTTTCTCTTGGGTGAACAATCTAGGAGCAGAAGCAGCAAATATCTTGAAATATAATGATGAAAGCTTCACCTTAGAAGATATTAGAGGAAGACACACAGAACATGGGTTTATGATGACATCTGGAAGTACAGTAGGACCCCTGGACTTCCTGCCCCTGGACTTCTTATTATGTATAAAAAAATAAGTCCCCTTTTTATCTAAAGTCCATCCAATAAAGAATCTGGAAAATGCCACTGAACAGGATTCTTGCTGATACTTAGCTTAAATGGGATGATGTCAAGCAGGGGAAACCATGTGTGGTTAAGTTTCACCACCACCCAAAGGAAACTTGCTCTGTCTCCTCCAACCCATATTCATTGTCTCCTCCAACCCATATTCATTGCTTCCTCACACTTATTCTTTGCTCTTTTATATGTTGCTTTCATATTTTTTTAACACAACTGTAAACTCTTTGAGGACAAAATGCTGTTTATAACACATCTTGTGTTGCTGGAACACGTAGCTGAGTGCTGGGCCACAGTATGCCGTTAGGAAGTACTTGGGATTGATTCTGCTATAAGAAGAATGTTAAAATTTTCTTAGTAAAAAATCGTATTCCCTGAAAGTGACGTTTACCAGCACTTGGAGAAGGACAAGTATTCTACGAGGCCAAAGCAGTAAATCTCTCGTAACCGTTTTAAAACTTTTTTTCCTTCTTTCTGCTAAAAACAGAAACAATTGTCACAGACCACAATAGTTACTGATATGTGTCTAATGCCACTACTGACTTAACCAAACTGCCCCTTGCTTTCCCAAGATTAAACAGTAAGAGGACAGCTAATACTTCTTAAGACACTTAGTATATGTTAATGATAGTGCAATGCGTTTGGAAGATGTTTTAAAAATAAGATTTTGCGGGGAGTGATGAAACTGTTGTGTATCTTGATCACAGTGTGGCGGTTACAAGGCTGTTTGCATTTGTTAAAACCCACAGAGTTTTATTAAAGAAAGGTGAATTATACTAAATAAACTATACTTTGATAAATCTGAACTGAGCCCCCAAAACGAAAGAATATGAAATAAAAAGGTTTAGTTTATAGCTAAACAGTAATTTAAACTTGCAGTTATAAGTACTTGTAGTTGTAAATAGCTTATAAATTAGGAAACAAAAAAATATTAAGTAAGGATATTTAGAGCAGGTTTTTTTTTTCAAATTGCAAATCACAGCCAATGAGGACATTATGAAATTAATTCAGTAAAGAAAGAATAGAAAACGTTAGAATTTAATACATACAATAAGAGTGATTATTATTTCATGAAACTTATTCTCGTTATATATGTGTAGGTAGGCAGATATAGGATAAGGGTACATGGATGGACTAGCATGAGGTATATACACAGGGACAAAATAGCTCATTTTGTGCAGGACTGTCCCAGTTTCAACATGTCTCGTCCCAGTCAAAGCAGGACAGTCACTGTAGATTTTACCGAGAAATGTGATTTTTTTTTTAATTTAGAAAGCACTGATCTAGAAATTATCACAATCCTTTGGTTTTTGGCATAGGACAGGAAAGCACATAAAATGCCCATGTGTCTTCTGCTAAGACTCATATTTCTCTAGCCCACATTTATCAATTTCTGCTCTGTTCATTAATGTGCTCATCCTCTCTATTTTCAGCTTCCGGTAAGGGCCATATCATAATCATTCTTGAATTCCTTTCACTTGACACATGGTATTTGCCTATGCCTGTTGGTTGTACAGAGAGTTGTCCACATAACTAAAGCTTAAATACCTCCTGGGCTTTTAGTATAGATCTGCTGACTACTGAATGATGAGGTCACCTACTATTGGTTACTAGTGTGGAATGAATTTGGGGAAGGAGGAAAATAGAAGATCATGTAGTACCGTAGGTTCCAAGTAAGGGATTCAGCTTTTATCCTAAATATAATGGAAGCAACTCAAGGATTTTCAAAAAGGAAAGCGATCCAATTCACATTTTCTGAATTTCTCCATTTTCTTCATTTCAATGTTTCAGCCTCACTCTCAGTTGGGAAGGGTCTTCCAGGACTAGGTGGAGGTTGGGTGATGGCTGCTAATGAGCAAGAATAAGAGTCTCCTGTTGGCCCCAGCTCTTTGTAGGTGGGAGTAAGAACTCTCTGTATTGCAGCTTCTTTATCTATGTGATTGGAGATTAAAATAGTATCTACCTCATAAGATTATTAGAAGGACTAACTGAGGCAATATTTCCAAAGGATTTAGGCAGTGCCTGGAGCATAGCCATGGTGATCTGTTTCTTAAATAAATAGGCATTCTGTTGTGAAGAATGAGAATTGAGTAATAAAAAGTTTCCAAGTTGGATTCAGATGCAGCAATGTTTAGAAACAACTGCTGAATCAAACAGGATCAGACATGGAATGAAGCATTATTCCAAGTGGATTACCAGCATGACTTTGCCTTTACAGTGATGGAGGTATCTGTGTGTCTATTAATTTTCTAGTGCTGCATAAAAAATTACCAGGTATTTCGTAGCTTACAGAAGTCTAATTTATTTTGTCATGTTTTCTTTGGGTCAGGAACCCAAGCTCTGCACATCTAGGTTCTCTGCTCAGGTCTAACAAGGCTGGAATCAGTGTCAGCCAGGGCCATGATCTCATCTGAGGTCATCAAATGATTCACTGGTGGTTGGCAGAAGTGAGTTCCTTATAGTTGTCGCACCAATGCCCTCCCTCCTAGAGTCCACCCACTCCTTCCTGATACATAGCCCTCTCCACAACACAATAACTTACATCTCCAAGGTGAGCAGGAGAATTTGTTTCATGCTTCAAATCATTTCCATTCCCTTTTAAGGACTAGCCTGATTAAATTACGCCCACTCAGGATATTCTCCCTTTAACTCTGAATCAACTGATTTGGGACCTTAATGACATTTTTAAATTCCCTTCAACTCTGTCATACTATGTAACTTAACCCTTGAAGTGAAATCCCTCCTATTTATTGTCCCACCCACAACTCAAGGGGATGGGATTCTACATGGCATGCATCTCAGAGGTTGGGAATCTCTGGGACCATGTTAGAATTCTGCCTGTTTCAGAGTGCTTTTCAGTTCTTGCAGAAGGTAACTGCAACTTGCATAGAAACCACTCTGGTTTCAGTATGGAGAGTTTAATGGGGGCTGGGGGTGGGTCAAGTAAGGTGGGGAAGAGACAAATAACAAAGGCAGAGACAACAGTTGGAAGGACTATGCTGCAGTGAAAGAGGGTGGTAGCTGACAAAGGTGGTGGCAGTGGAGCTGAAGAGAAGTAGACAATTTCTGGATTTATTTTGGTGAAAAGCAAAATGTAGAAAGTTAGAGTAAGGTGGAAAGGTAGAAGTGAGAGGAGTAAAGTCTGCTGCATTGTTTTCTATTGCCAAATAATAAATCACTCCAAATTTTTATCAGTTTAATACATTAAATATTTACTACCAGAGTTTCTATGGGTTAGGGATTTGAGAGTAGCTTATATGGGCTGCATTCAGGAAGTCACCTGAGGCTTCAGCCATCTGAAGATGTGACTGGAGCCAGAGCATCTCTTCCAGAATGGCTCACTCACATAACTGTTGGCAGGAGGCTTCATATTTCTCAATATTTGGGTCTCTCCATGGGGTTGCTTGAGTGTCCTTACAACATGGCAGCTGGCTTTCCCCAGACTAAGTGACCCAAAAGAGAGGACAAGTTAAAAGCCACAGTGCCTTTTACAATCTAGGCTCAGAAGTCACACACTGTAACTTTTTCCATATTTTACTAATTAGAAGCAAGTCATGAAATCTATCCAGTCTACACTCAAGGGGACAGAAATTGGGTTTACCTTTTGAAGAAAGGAATGCCAAAGAAGTATGGATATATCTTAAAATTTCCACAGCTAGCCTTCAGAATTCAAGACAGTTCAGTGATATTACTTATATTTACAATTTTGTGTATGAAAATTCATTTTGTACACCTAAGTAAGATGATACAATTTTGAATGTGATGATTTTGGTAAAAATTAGTGAATACCAATAAATTTCCCTTTGCTTTTGGAGAAGGGCTATATGGATATGAGTTATAGTGGCCAAGGAAAATTTAAATTTGAGCTAGGCTTTGAGTGATGAGTAGGATTTTGATAGGGAGATAAGAATGGCAACCCAAGTTAGGTACACAGCACAAGCAAGAGTACGGAGGTAGGAAAGATCTGACTGAAGCCAGCATTTTATTTGAGAGTAGAATAGGAAAGAAGTCAGTAAAAGTTGTTTGGAGCTGCTTCATAAAGGACTATCAAACTATCAAAACTTTGGTGTGCTGTGCTATGCTGCTTCAGCATCCATCTCATTTCAGCTGAGTACCTTGCCTCAATGCTGATCTTTGGTCTAGTTAAAGAACAGTTTTCCAGCCCTGGGGCATGGATTCCCTACAGCACAAACCCAGATCTGTTGCCACCACCCATACCACCCACACAGCTCAGCCAAAACCCACGCCTCCTCTGAAATGATAAACTATTCTACGGTAGCCCGTGGACAACCTCCCACCCCCACCCTGTCCTAATCCTTTACGTTTTTCATGCATTTTCTTTAAATTAGCCTATCCTTATTTCCAGTCAGAAATCTATCAACCTCCACTGCTGGACCAAAATAAAGGCACAATTCTTCCTATCTGCTGGTTGAGTCAATGGAGCCAATTGTGCTTCCCATTGACCCCCTCCTGGCAGGACTGTCCTAGTTTCAGCACTACTTTCTCTTTGGAACCTAGTAATTCACTATCTTTTCTCAACCTTTATTGTTTTGCTTCATTGTATTGCACCTGACCTCCACCAAGACCCCAAATTTAAAGTCCAATTTTTGTAATTTGAAAGAAGGACCTTGCAAATTTCCAAGCTAAAGGGTTTGTATTCAATTCAGCAGTTGAGGATTAATGATGGTTTTCAAAGAAGAGAGAGAGTTGTTGACAGCAATCAGGTTTTGGCACAAACTTGGCACAGTCAAGCAAAGTTTCTGCTTCTGATGTGTGTTCCAGATGCAAGGCTTGTTCCACCAACTTAGTGATGCCCAAGAACCTAAGTATTTTGTGCGCTGAAGGGACTGATTGTGAGTCAAGTTATTCATCATTTTGGAAGGATTTATTGAGGAATCCTGAAGGAAAAATCTCCTGTCACCAAAGCAAGATTTAAACCGTTTTAGTGCACATAAGTCAAGCAGAAATTATGGTAATTGGACTTAAACCTGCTTCCCTCTCTGCAAACTGTAAATAAAAGAAGACAGTTTAAACAATGGAGCAAGATGTAAATACAAGAGTGAGATCAAAGCAAATCTGGAATTTAATACCACACAGAGAAAACAAAATCCAAGTTTTATGACCAGCACTTTGTAATGCATTTTACAACACTAAAATCTGGCAGTCTAAAATATGATTTGCTCCACATGTCTAAATACAGTTTGCAAAACAATTTAGAATTCATCCATTTTTGGTGTTTCCCAATTATCTTGTATTTAATGAAGTCATTTACTAATTCTTCCCTGAAATAGGTACAATGACTAATGTATTTGCATACAAATGAACTACCTGCACTTCTAAACTTTTCTTTGTCCCTCAAACTACCCTGTTCATGTTGTTTACATATTATTTTCTTTAATAATAATGCAATTCTTTTTGTCATATAATGAGTTAAATGAAATGAATTGACATTTTTAGACACAGAGTTAGACTGGAAATAAAAGATTTCTTCTGGAATTGCTAAACTTTATAAATTCATTATAATAAAGAATAATTTGAGAGTAGGTCTTCAATTAGACAGGGTTCAGTACAAAGACATTCCCACTAAGAAAGCAAGAATGGTGGGAAGGTTCAAGGAGATATTGAGGTTAACAGACATGTGCAAAATAGAGAAACAGGTCAGGAAAACAAATGTGACAATGGAGAATAGTTAATACAAACATTACTAATTTAATATTTCTAATCAAGACAGCAGTGGATGTTCAGAATTAGTATTTGCCAAATCACTTCAAAGGTAAGATTTGGCAGGCTATCTCCAAATTTGAATTTTTCTTTATACTGTAAGTCCATACTTATAGATAATGCATTCTTATTGCAAACAATGATTGTTTCTTGCAGGTGAAATCTCTTAACTCTTCTTATATATAAAGCTCAGATATACATACAGGACTTAAGTAGATATACAGTAAATCATAAATCTAGTGGTATTAAAATTTCATGGAATGAGCAATTAGGTAAAAAAAAAAAGTTCTAAAGAGCTACATGTATGCGGGAGGAGGGAAATAACAAAATATGAAGAGCTGAGGAATACTCATCTATATCGTACTCTCCTAAATCTCATGTAGGAATGTACCAGAATTTAAGATCCTCGAACACAAGGACTTTTGCCTGTTTTCTTTTTACTCTTACTCTTGTATCCTCAGTGCCTAGAACCATGATTGACACATCGTAGACATTTATCAAATATTTATTAAATAAATGAATCTTCTCATTTTTCAGCAGAGACACCAAGGGCAATGGTGTTAGCATCCTGCTCTCCATTGCCCTTATCATCAAAAGAGAACAACCTAACACTTGTTCATTGGTCCAGCCCCTAGCTACGTCTCAGTTCCCATCGAGCACCAATACCCCTTAAGAGACTTTAGTCCCCTAATGTGACTTCTTTTATGTCTTTGTCCTCCTTCCTGCTACAAGGGCCTTTATAAATAATGTTCTTTCTGCTATATACCTTCCCTTTCTGTAGGCTAGTTAACTCTAGCTATTCTGGCATTCACATCCCTGAACAGCTCAAAGACGCTCTCTCATATCTTCCTATATTTCTTTTTTGCAGCATTTAACACAGGTGTGATATTGCAGGTGACATATCTATGCCTGATTTCCCACTGTACTATATGCTCCATCATGTCTGTTTGGACTCATTATTTTATCCCCAGTAAATAGCACTCTGTTAGTATTGGGCTTAATAAATATTTCCAAGTAACAAAAACATTATTAGTGCTACAAATCCTAGAATTCAATACAAGAGTCGTCCCTGGTGTGTGATCAGCATAAAACAAGAGCTATACCAACTTCATTTAACATAGGAAACGGTTCTTTTCTACCAACCACTCCCTGATGAACCACTTGGAAATCAGAATGAATTAATCAATGGGTAGTAATTGAGAAATTACTCTGTGCCTAGCACTGTACTGCCATGTATATTTAATCAGCATTTAGTGACTGTAGAAACTAAATATGTAGACACTAAATATACATCCTGGAATCTGACCATTGCATTTGCAATATGGTGGATTTCAATTCAAGAGATGATCATGTGAGTTCTGAACCTACCATTATGGGGCTTCCATTACCTAGAAAAGTCAGAGGAGTAGTTGGAGCAAAAATCTCTCTGTTGAACACTTTGTGATTGAAATGTGATAGGCATTTCACAGACATTCTCATTTAACCCTTATTAATTCTGTGAGGTAAGTATTTAAAGGAAGAACTTTTGACTGCAGGGACTAAGTCAAGCTCTCAGAGCTAATAAGAAAGTCCTTTTAACTAGTACCTACAGCTAAAAAGTAGACTATTGAGACATTATTACTCTCCTAGAGATCAACATGTGAGACATAGGGAACAAAAATTCTAGAGTAAATCTTTTCCATAAAGGGTCAGATAGTAAATATTTTAGTCTTTGCAGATCATATGGTTTCTATCGATCTACTCAATGTCAATCATAGACAGTTAATAAACCAATGAACATGGATGTGTTTCAGTTAAGGTAGATTTATGGACACAATTAGAATTTCATACAGTTTTCACATGTCACAAGATAGTCTTTCAATTTTTTTTCAGTCATTTAAAAATGTAAAATCTACTCTTAGCTCATGGGCTATACAAAAACAGGTAGCAGGCTGGTTTTGGCCCAAAGGTTGTAAGTTTGAAGACACTCTATTGTGAAGCCATTTTTAGTAGCAGTATTAGTAGTTATACCTAACATTTATTGTTCCTATACTATGTTCCATATACTATTCTAAATACGTTATGTAAGATAGTTCATCTAATCATGACAGCTCTCTTATCTTATGTAGTAGTAAAATTACTCCTACTTGCTCAAGGTCACACAGCTATGGAAGTTGGAAGAATCAGGATATAAATCCAGGTCTTAGTTATTACAAATACTAAACTTGCTTTTATGAATTAAATCTTCTTTATATTAATCAGAAACGTGGCTGGATATGAATTTGTGGATCACCCATGATACATAATAAGAATTCTGTGACTTGTAAGTCCATGGGACAGGAGCAGAACATGGAAAAGCTAAGTCTTAAATTTGTCCTTGAAGAGATTAAAGAGGTTCTTTATCTAAGAATTAAGTGGGAGGAAGTAGGTGGGCGAAAGCATATGCAAAATCAGAAATGAATAGAGTTTAGCTTTCATTCAAAACTTATTTTATATTTACTCTCACATTCGTATAATGCTACAGTGAATATTCACTATTTAAAAAGCTTTAGAATATACCAATGTTGATTTCTTATTTTTGGCAAATGCTCCATAGAAATGCAGTGTTAACATGAGGGGAAACCGGGTAAGGGGTGTTATATGGAAATTCTCTCTATTATCTTTGCAACTTTTCTCTAAATCTAAAATTATTCCAAAATAAAAAGAAAATTTTTTCAACTGAGTCTCTGAGAACCAGTTATTTTTCAAATGTAAGGTTGAAAAGCCCACCAATTAAAACTATCTCCCAACTCAAAAAATGTATTCCGTTTTCTCCATATATGTCCTGGGGTTAATCTGAGGGTCTGAGTTTCCCGCAGCCAGCTTGTCTTCTTTTCCACGGGTGGAAACCTCTGAGTGGCATATGGATGAATATCCAAGAAGTAATAACTCCACCTGCTTCTGCTGTCACTCAGAAACTTTTTGATACCAGATCCATGGCATGATGACTTTTTGATATTGGATCGATGATATAAACAACAATTTTGAGTGACAGCCTAATCAAGTTAACAACTTGTACTTCAGGGTACTGACAACTGTACTTCAGAGGCACAGAAACATCTGCTGGAGTTCTACTGAGAATCAAAGGATGAAACTCAGAGAACTTAATATTATATAAAGAGGCTTCCCAGAGCTTTCCAAAGGGTTTCTTTTCCATTAGAGAAGACTGATGACAAGTCAGCAAAAGGAAAGCATTTCTCTTAGATCCAGATGACTACTTCAGGTTCTGTGATAGTGAGATATTACACTACAGCTTTGAATGATCTCCTTCCAATGCACCTATCATAATTTCCTTGGAATCATAAATTGATACATTAAATCATTACTATTTAATCATACCTGGAATATTCTTAACTGCTCTATAACATTATAATTCCCATTGTAGAGGAAATCGATTGTTTGGAGACTCTTTAATGCAAATAAGTAAAACAAAGTAATAAATAAAACACATTTCATTGGTTCTCATGTGCACATGCTTTTCAAATGTTAATTTCTCTGAAATCTTGCTGTGTCTTAAAATCCACGGTATCTCACAATTACTATCTGCCTGCATTAAAATTGAGTTATTTCAAAGAGGATTTATGCTGGCCTCTGTAAGTCACCTGGGGACTTTAAATTAAATTTTTATTTGAGAATTTTGGGACTGCACTGGTAGTGTAAATTCAGACTTGAAATCTGCATATGTGCATAGGAAAAAAAAAATACACAGGGACTTTTTCTTTCCTCTCCCACTACTTGGTGCCAAGTTTGAGATGTGCATTTATTTCCTGGGGATCCCTTTCTACCTGGTGGGTTCATTTCCTGCTTACTCTTTCCAGGAGAGTAGAGCTCTGTGATATCATGGCTTCAGGTAGCGCTCTCCTACAAACCTCCCTATCTTGGTTTTCTTTCTGAAGTACGTTAATGGTGAATCTTTTAATAAATGACTTCTATTCACTGAAACATGAAAACCTTTCAAGGAAATGTTGAGTGCTTATTTTTACTAGCCATTATGATAAACTTTTACATAAATTATACCATTGAATTCTCCCAATAGGACACTATGAATAGTATTATTTACTTTCTAATTTGTCTATCCTTGAGCATGACAGTGTGATATTATGTGTGCATGCATGCTTTCATGTATTATATGTACAACAACTTAGGTTTTATTGGTTGATTTTAGCAGGAATTCACACTCTAGGGGTGGTGAGCTAGCCACCTAATCAGGCAGTTCTCACTTCAGAGGCAACTACTCCAAACATTTCTGTTATTCATATTCCAGTAAAAAGACCCAAATGTTTTACTAATTAGCATAATCAATTTAAGACATGGATTTTATCAATGAAATTAGAAGCTTGTTAAATAGCACAGCAAATGTTAGATGCAGGCTTTCAAAGATGCAATTAAGGATTTCAATATATGCAATAGCTAAAATTAGAGATTTTCCCCTACTCTTGCAGAACAGAATACAATAATTTGATGGAGACTATTGTATCCCAAGGGCTAGCATCTGAGACTCTATCCTTAAATAAACCTGTACCTAGCCAATTGGTTTGGAGAATTTCTAGCTGTCTGATGCCAATTATTAGAGAAACAGAATCCTGCTTGTGGAATATCGTTTTATCTGTCTTGCATGAACATGTCATACACAGTGTGGTTAGAACATCTGAAAAGAGAGCAAAGAGAACTTTGAGCATACAGAATAATTGTTTTTGCCTACTTGCAATGGCATACTTAATTATTATCTCTATACGTGGCAGAATTTCTTCTAGACTCGCTTCGTTGCAACCCAGTAGTGAGATTGTAACCCTGCACAAGCCCCCCACATTTGCTTATGCAGTTTGCATACTGCCAAGAGAGACTGTGGGAGCTGAATCCAGCTCTGGCTGTATCTTCCCAAGAGCCTTTCAGCAAAGAACTAATGCTCTCAGGGAAGTCCTTACAGAAGCCTTATAGAAACATGAAGTAAAAATACAGAGAACATCCCAATATACTAGGCTTTCTGTTTCCACCATCAATTATGTCTTCCTGGTATATCAACCATAGACACCATTGACGATGCAGTGGGTATGTGCACACACACACACACACACACACCCATCATTTTGATCAAAGATGTGGTGGCAGAAAATCCTCTGCCATTCAATGTACTACATCAGGCTTATATTAAAAGAGCTTCCACAGGTGTATTATGTTATTGACTATAGAGATGTAATATGGAATTATGACATTCTAGAATTAAAAAGGAGCTTATAGATCATATAACTGAGCCCCTCTCAAATCAGGACTCTCTTCCACAACATCCTTGACAAGATGATGGATTTGCCTGGGGGATGACATGGGAAGAAACTAAAACTTTGCATTTTGTTTAAAATGCCATCAGAACAAAACCAGATATCATGGCTTGACTTGTCTCTCAATGATTTCTCCAAAATACTTAACAGATGCTGAACACCTAAGTACTTGATAAGTGCTAAGTACAATGAATTTTTTCAACCCTTTCAGACAATTTGATAACTTCACAATTAATTTCTACCCAATGCAGAAGAGCAGAATATTGTTAGACATGTGAATTCTGGAATCAGATTGCTGAGATCGAATCCAGGCTCCAAGACATCTGTATAATTGTGAGCCTAAGCCTGTTTCCTTATCTGTAAAATGGGGATAAAAATAGCATCAACTTCATAGACTCATTGTGAGGATTAAAGAATGAAAAGCAGATATAGTACTTAGATGAGTGCCATGAAGACAGTGGAGAGGTATTCTTTTTATTATTATTATTATTATTATTATTGTTAACATCATCATCAATAACTTTAAAGGGATTAGGTGGCACCCATTTTGAGAACTAATCTCACCCTGGCTTCATATGTATTAGTCAGGGTTCTCTAGGGAAACAGAACCAACAGGAGAGATTCATAAATATGAGATTTAATAGAAGTGTCTCACCTCACCCAACTGTGGGGATGCACAAGTCCAAATTCTGTAGGGAAGGCCACAAGCTGGCAACAATGAAAGTCGATGTATTCTCAGAAGAGGCTGGCTGGCTGTAGTAGAGATGAAAGTTCTCTCTTCTGACTGCTAAAATTGTCACTTCTCCCTTAAAAGTCTTAGACTGATTGGATTAAATCCATCTGATTGGGTTCTCCCTTTGTGGAAGACATTCCCCTTAGTTGATCTCAAATGTAATCACCATAGATGCAATCAATGAACCGATTATTTAAGTCCAAGAAATAGCTTCAAAATAACAGTTAAGCCAGTGCTCGCCTGACCACACACTGGGCACCATCTCACCCAGTCAACTTGATACCTGAACCTAACCATCACACTATAATATTATACAGCTGTGTACCAAAAAAAAAAAAAAAAAAAATCAGAATGTATTAGCATTCACTCCCCTTGAACATAAAAACCAAAATATTCAATAGGCTCTTCACTGCTTTGAGTTGATGTGAGAAGAAAGGTTACCTCTAGATTTATTAAGAGAACTTGCAACAATAAGTTCATCTGTCATTCCCTTAAAACATATTTGCAACTTATAAGGCAATATTTAAATTAATTAAAATAAAGACACAATGAGTCTGGATTTTAGAAGCAGAGGTTGAGTCAGCGCCAATCCTTATAGAGTTCAGAAATATCCAGGGCAGACTCAGGCAGGGACGACAGCTAAGTTTCAGACATTGCTACTTTCAATTTTGAAAGGAAAAGTAGACGTTCCTTAGAAAGAAAATAATTATACATCTTCTCTACCTTATAGTACCATATGGAGAAATCTTATTAATTCACACTCCACTAATTGGGAAGTTATAATGATTTGACTTAGCCTGGGTGAAATTTACCTTTGAATTTCTCTAGGAAGCAAAGATTTGCTGAGAACATTAGTATGAGTGACACTGTATAGAGATATGTTTAACCTATTGAAATGAAGCAACTGTTGTTAAGAATTCAAGCTCGTTAATTAGGTATTATTAGCCATTGGTTGTATATAAATGGTTACTAGCTATAACTAGTTATCAAATAATTAGGGTCCATCAGGGTTTTGCTTAGAAGAACCTGTTTACAATGAGTAATTAGAGGTTTTTGAAAGTAATAACTTTACTTAAAAAATTTTATAAATATTTAGGCTTATGCTCACAAATATACCTCAGCAAAGCTGATGTTCAAAGTTCACAGTTTTTATATACTAATAAGTCTCAGCAAATATTTATAACATGGAACATTGAAGACACATCTCCATTTGTAGTTTAAAAACTGTGTGAATTCTCTGAAGGCCCCCTTATCATTGTCATTATTGTCTATATCAGTCCTCAAATTTTCTGTTTGTAGCTGATTCTTCCATCTGCTTTTGAAAAATCACACATTAATTAGCAAAGAACTGATTAATTGAGTCAACAGATATTTATCCAGTTTCTACGGTTTCTTAGAAAACACTTTGACCATTACATCATTATTTATAATAGAAAAAAATGGAAACGTATACAGCAAAATTCCAACAGGGGAAAGGAATAAAATTATGTTAAATTAACTGTGTAGATTATTATTTAACCATTAAAGTAATCATTAGGACTATGTCTTAATAAGAAAAGATATTTGATGTGAGAAGCTGAAAACAAAATATCTGTATTGTAATTAAAACCACATGAATTATTTCTACATATAGTTAAGGACTAAAAGGCAACTCTGAAAGTGTGCATTTTTGGAATTCTGGAGTAACAGATTTATTATGAATTTCTTCCTTGCATTTTCTTGTTTTATACTCAAACAGCAGCAACATAAAAGGAATGGGTAAAGTATTTACATTTGAACATAAATCATCTGCTTTAGAATTAATCAACATTTTTGTTTTTTAGTGGATTGCACCATACTCAAGTTTATAGAAGGCAAGATGACCTATGGATATGTCCTACCCATCAGAAGTTAGAATGTACAGTAGCTAATATGTCCCTAATGTTCACTATGCACAAGGCGCTCTTTGGAGTTATGCATATTAGTTTATTTAATCTTTACAACAGCCTTATAAGGAACATATTGTATTACTTGTGTTTGACAAATTAACTTGGCCAAGGCAGCACTGCTATTAGGTAGCAGTCCTTGGATTCAAACTCAAGCAATCTGGCTCTAGGGCCCATGCATATAAGTATAAACCATGTTACCTGTCATTCTTGCTTGTTTAGATAGACCTCTCTGGATTTTCTGGGACTTGTGCTTTCTCTTCCAAACCACAAGCTTTACATAGCAACTCCTGGAAGCCATCTTTGCAAAACATGACTATAAAGCATGAATTATTTGGGCCAGGGATGGTGGGGCCTCCAGAGGGCACCTGATCCAATCTAGCCACTGATTTTCTTTTTTGAGAAAGTGAGAGTACTAAGTCTCTCTCTGAGTTGCAAGATTTGTATGGGTAAACTTGTGGCCTGTTGGGGGTCATTTTTGTTTGTTTGTTTGCTTCCAAGTAGATTGAAGATATGGAAAACTGATATGTAGAGAATGTGAGATGAATGAAGTAGGCATACAGAGAAGACACAAATAAAAATCAAAAATAAAAAGAATAAGGAAAAGGTAAAAAAACAAACAGGGAGATATCCTGTCAAGCCTGAACTTTCTACTTCCAGCTCACCCTTTGTCCAATTTATATTCCTACCCTTGGATTCATTGCACCGTGCACATAACTACACTTTATTCCTCTCTTTCTTATTATTTTCTATTACTAACAACCAAAATATCCCCATTCTTTTAATATCAGTAAATAGCATAGCATTCCAAATAATATAGTCTTATGAGCACATAATAAAATGTTATGCAGGGTGGTGTGATGGTGGCTCAGTGGCAGAATTCTCGCCTGCCATGCCAGAGACCCAGGTTTGATTCCTGGTGCCTGCCCATGAAAAAAAAATTATGCAAAATAGAGATTAGGAGTGAGTATAATATGCAATAAGTAATATTCTTTTATGAGTATGTATACAATATGAGTTAAAGGAGTTTAGCGGATGTAATGATTTCTATGGCATTTACAAGTTCTAGATGAACTTCTCAGGTTAGCTCATGCTTCCTGGGTAAAAGACATTGCTTTGTCCAAATTTCAGATTATTTTTATGACATAATCCAAAGAATACTAAATCCAATATTTTTCTTAAGATAAGACAGACCCAACTCTTTTCAATTTTAACAATTCAGTGGAAGGCCTATAGAACATTATATACTAAAGACTTGAAGATTCTGGTGTTTTATATATCTTATTTTGAATTTTTAGATAATTGTATTTTTTATTAACTGATGTTCTGAATTTCAGTTGTAATAAACACTAGGACCACAAAAGCACATTGTAGATTGTTCCTAAGGGGTCTTGCCAATGGTCCTTAAAAAGTAGTCAAAACCTAAACTTTTTGTAAATAAATTACTGTTTCATTCCAAGATAGCAAGCATGGACATTAAAATGCAAAAGTTGTTTAATGCAGTTAGAGCAAATTTAACATCAGCTTGGCAGGTATGGTACAAACAGATAACATCGAGAGAGCTTGGGAAACACTGCTTCCATTTAGTAGAGTCATAGAACCATTGCAGTTAGGAGGTTCCCTAATGACCATCAGTTCAACGTTGCAGATACGGACACAGAAACACTTCCTGTTTCCCAAGGTTGTCTCCATCTCATGGTTGGGTAGCTCAAAGGCTAGAAATTTCATACTTGAGTGTTTATCTATTTCTCACATAAATCCTCATATTCAACTTAAGTCAACCTTTTACTGTTAAAGAGAACAAAATTTTCTTCTACCTAATAGGCACTGATATTCGGGAAGTCTTCTACCTAAACATCCCCATTTCCTGCAAAACTTATTTGTATGACTTTTTCTTAAAGGTGCTTTCCAGAGAAGCAGTTAGCAAGCAATAAGGAAAATACGAACTCTAGAACCGGGCTAATCCAGCTCTGTGACCTTGGCATATTTTGCATGGTTCATCATGTATCCAAAATATGTAGCATATCAACTCAAACATAGTAGAAATTAAAGAAATGCCAAAGCAGATTATTTTCAATTAGCGTCCTCTCATTCCTCTTTTGGAGCTACTTTACTTAGTCCATATCCTGCATTTTGTATTTTCTGGGGAAGAAAAAATTATATGGTACATTTTCTCATCTCAGTTTGCAAATCAGTCAAGGACTCACAGTAGAGAATAACCACACAGCTATCTTTGAGCAGGGGAAAAAATACTGTTTTTTTTTTCCCATCATAGTCTTCTTGCTTATGCCTTGATGGGAACTTTCCCAGAGGAGTGTTCTCTGTTTTTCAGTGGTGGGGAAAGGTTTAACATACACAGACACATACACATGTACTCACACATACACAGGCAACATTTTCCAAGGGTCTAATCTGACAATCGGTTAGAAGCTTCTGCCTGCTGTCAGCAAACATTGTAAGCTCTCCCCAGGGATGCGCTTTGCTGGGGGAAGCACAAGGAATAAAGAATGACAGGCTGTCTTCCCCTGCCAGTGGGCTAGGTATAGCTAGAGCATTAAAGAGCAGGACTGTCCATTTGGGTCTCACTTGTAACCAAATGCTCCTTCCCTGGATGCCTCCTTTTCTTAATGAACCAGAAACTTCTAGGGTTGGCGTCACAAAACAAACACTAGGGCATAATCTTAGATGGTCCTGGCAACATTTGTAGCATTCATCAGCACAGTTGAAGGAACTCTATTTTATTAGCTACTTATTATATTAGCCAGGAGATAGCAAGATAATTCTATGGAGATAGGATAAAGTAAGTTTTGACTTTGAGGAAGGTATGAAATTCAGGATGTTGCTAAAGAAGGCATATGTACATTTGGTGGGTGAATGGTGTGTGTGCATGTGCACATATATATGTGAGTGTGTGCATATGCATATGTGAACATGTGTGTGTCAGTGTGTGCATCTTGGGTGGCTTGGACTGAGGTCAATACATCTTCATGTGTGGGAGGTGGGTAGAATGAGGGGACCCATGAAAGAAAGAGGGTGAGCAAAGATGCTTTTATGACTTGCCTCCTTTACCTAGTGCTGCCTTATAGGCAGCTAGTCTCATACCCTAATTACTACTCCTTCCTCTATTCCATATCTTTACAGAATATACTATATCGATTTCCCCTGGGCTTGAATGGAAAAAAAATTCTAAGAGCTTCACCTGTGTATTATGTGTAGCCACCATGACTTTTCACATAGAATGGATTCTCCCTGATACAATGGAATAGTGAAAAAGATGCCATACAAGGTGTTTGCCTTTATGTCTATGTTGCCACTCAGATAGTCCATCTGTATCCTGCCAGTTGAGTAAACCTTCCAATAAACCTATTTTAAATGCTGAGGGACATCCCAATGCCCTGCTGACCTCAAGAAAGAAAGATTTGATAGCATCTATTTTTTTTTTTAACAATAAAGGGGAAGGAACCAGATTTAGATTATCATAGGGGTTGTGACCTTTTTAGAGCATCCTTCCTGGATTTTCAGAGTTTATTTTCCAATAGAGATTTTGGCTGTTATCCTTCTACTTGTCCATAGCATGAGAAAGGTGTAAATGAATGGTCACAAAGGAAGCATGGTGATTAAGTTCATAATGCTCCCATTCAGAATAGGAATTTCTAGAATGTGATGGTATCAGTACAATTCTGATGCCATTTATCTTTTTCTAAAAATGCATTTACTAGTGACCCTACCCTTTGTATGACATAGATTGGTGTTTCATTATCTCAAACTCCTAGAGTAATATAGTACATGGGTGGGTGAAACTTCCAGTCACTTGAAGCGTGAAAACCACATTCTTGACTAACTGGATACAAGCTTAAGGAACAGATAACTGAAATATAGTAGTGTATAAATTCCAATAATAACATGCTAAAATACCAAAATGCCCAGTTTCAACAAAAAGATTGCAGAATACATAAAGAAACAGGAAGTGATGGCCCAGGCTAAGGAGAAAAAGCATTAGAAACAATAAATGAGGAAGACTAGCCCTGGGACATACGAGACAAATAATTTTTTTTAAATGTCCTAAATATGCTCAAAGAGCTAAAGGAGAATGTGGACAGAGAACTAAAGTAAATCAGGAAAACAATAGCTGAACACAAAGAGAATAGCAATAGAGAGATGGAAATGATGAAAAGGAACCAAACAGAGCTGAAGACCTCCATAACAGAAAGTTCAAAATTCCCTAGAGGAATTGAAAGGCAGTTGGGAGGTGGCAGAAGAAAGAATCAGTGAATATAAAGATAAGACTGTTGAAATCATCCAGTCTGAGGAACACAAGGAAGAAAGAACAAAGAAAAGTAAGCAGAGCCTGAAGAACCTGTGGGACACCATTCAAGATTACCAATATACACATTGTAAGAGTCCTAGAAGTAGAAGAAACAGAGAAATGAACAGAGAGAACATCCAAATAGATAATGGCAGAAAATTTCCCAAATTTAACAGAAGACATGAACATACACATCTAAGACACTC
The DNA here is from genome assembly GCA_004026745.1 of Myrmecophaga tridactyla. Taxonomy (NCBI): domain Eukaryota; kingdom Metazoa; phylum Chordata; class Mammalia; order Pilosa; family Myrmecophagidae; genus Myrmecophaga; species Myrmecophaga tridactyla. The sequence continues at coordinate 151,732 of PVIY010001042.1, forward strand.
AACAAATTCCAAGCAGGATAATCCCAAATAGACCCACGTAATATCATATTATAATCAAACTGTTTAATGCTAAAGATAGAAAATTCTGAAAGCTGAAAGAGAAAAGCTTATCACATATCACATAAAACAAGAGTAAGGATGATTTCTCATCAGAATCATGGAGGCAAGAATGTAGTGGAATGACATGTTTAAAGTGCTGAAAGCCAGACAAATTCCTGACCAAAAATGCTATGTCCCACAAAACTGTGTTTCAAAAATGAGGAAGAGATGGAAACTTTCCCAGCTAAACAAAAGCTGAGGGAGTTTTTCACCACTACAAAACATGCTAAGGAGAATTCTGCAAACTGAAAGAAAAGAATATTAGATAATAGGTCAAAGCTACATAAAGAAGTAGGGATCCCCATTAAGGGTAATAATGTGTGCAAACATAAATGCCAGGACTATTATATTTTTAGGTTGCAATGCCACTTTTTACTTCCTACAGTATCCAAAAGGCAAATGCATTAAATGTAATGATTAATCAGTGGTTTTGAATTTACAATGCATAGATGTGCAATTTGTGACAAGAACTACATAAAGGTGGGAGGTTAAAGGGGTATAGGAACATAGTCTGTGTACACCATTGAAGTTTGGTGAGTATCTAAGCAAATGAGAATGTATAGATTTGAATAACTTATGACCCCATGGAAACTACAAAGAAAATACCACAGAATATGCAAGCTGATAGAGGCAGAAATTAGAATACAGTTTGCTGGAGATGGGGTGGGGGCAGAGGTAATGGGGAGTTCACACATAATGGCTGAAGGGTGTCTTAGTTGGGGAGTTGGGTAAGTTTTAGTAATGGAAGGTGGTGGGGGTGGTGAGGGCAACAATGTATATATCAGTAACCCACTGAATGATGTGCTTGGGAGTGATTGAGATGGGAAAGTTTATATTGTATACAAATTCCCACAATTAAAAAAAGAAAGAATAAGAAACTAAAGAGAAAATGACAATTAAATGCCATAGTGATCCTGGATGGGATGTAATAAAGGAGGAGAAAAGGCTCAAAGGGGCATTTTGGGACCTGTGAAAAAGTTGGAATATAGACTGTAAGTTTTATATCAATATTAAATATCTTGAACTTGATAACTGCTCTTCAGGTGCTTAGATAAGTGAATGTCTTTGTTCTTAGGAAATAATACATGGCAATGTTAAATGTTCGAGAAGCATGGTGCACATGACGTACACTCAAATGTTCAGATAAAGGATTGATAGACACCTAGACATACAGATAGGCAGATCGATAGATCTAGAGATGGATAGAAAGATTTGACAGATAAATGGCATATGTGGCAAAATGTTAAAATTGGTGGATCTGGATATCTAGGGGGATGGACGAATATGGAATTCTCTGTATGGAGTTTCACTGTTTTGTAAATGTCCTATATGTTTGAAAGACTTTAAAATAAAAATTAAAGAAAACTACCACCTTGTTATGAAGGTTTCTAGAGTTGTTCCTGCATCCCTTTCTTAGTAAATGGTGTACACTGAACATAAAGTCCTTCTTCCCCTCACCATGACCCATGATCATTCTTATGAATATGAAAGTCTTTGATGATTAATTTTTTTTTCTTCTTTGGACATAATGAGAGATGGATGGTCTACCTGATTCCTAAAATCCCATTCAGCAAGAAATGTTTATGACTCTCATGTTTCTGCAGTTACACATAAGTAAAAATTCCTTTTCCCGTCCCTCAAAACATCTACTCTCTTTCTCCTCCTTCCCTCAGAAATGCAATGAGCAACTTATTAAATATGATCTCCCCAAAGCCCAAAGGCAATATTGCCACTTTGGAAGGGTTTCTCCCCAGAAAGCTGTTTAATTTGATGGTTCTTATTTGTTTGTCAAAGTCCACTGTTTATTCAGATTAATTAAAACGAATTGTTCCAGCTGCAGCACGGTTGCACTCCTTGTAATGAAAATATCTGCAATCCCAAATCCATCAACCTCCATCTGATCTCATTCAAACGTCTTTAACCTTATTCTGCAAAGCAATATGACTCAACCTGCCTCAGACCTATATCAGTATATGGGAAAATTGAATCCTTAAATGTAAGCCATTTCTTGTCAAAATCACATCATAAAACTGCTAGAGATGGCCCCCCAAATTGAGATTCCTAAATTGAAGACCCTAGATGAGGCCCAAATTAGCAACAGGAAGTGGAACTGAGCTGTTAAATCTTAAACTTATTTAAAATACAATCTCCTAGAGGATATTTTAAAAAGTGTTTTGATGTTTTGATTATCAAGAGTCCTTATGTGTTATGGATTAGCAGATGTTATCATTTCCCAATAAATAAAGATACTTAATAAGAAATAAATGCCTATTTGGCAAAGTAAACAATTTATTTTAGTTTGTAAAATCTGCTGAGACCAAGTACCATTACCTGCAGTCAAGTTTTCCTTATCCAAAATAATCTCCATATAACTGAAACTCCCTAAATTTAAAAGCTTAACTGATTCACATCTATAATATTATAAATTGGTTTCTGGCATACACAGACTTATTGAAGAGACAAGGAGGTAAAAAGGAAGTTATTTTCCACCTATATATTAAGTTGAAAATGCATCTTAAAGTCTCTAAAGCAGTTCACTGTCGCACAGATGAACTCATAAACACTCCAGACAAAAACATTTCCCTCAATACTTTCTGGTTTTCATGAAATTTCACCTTTGAATTTAAGAGAAGTGTGAACTATTTTGCTAATTAAAGAGCAAATGTCCAAAAGCCCTCTCCTTGTGCTTGCTATAGGCGTAGGCCAGTTCTTTCTTTAACTGATCACACAGTGTTATTTGAAAGACATAGCTTATTCAAAGCCAAGTAGGTGTCCTACGGTTGGCTTAGCTCTGAGTTTTTGTTTTGCTTTGTTTTTAAATGAGCCTAACTAGCTTCCTTAATGTAGTATTTGCTTCCAGACTCCTGCTTAGGTCTCCAGAGTAAATGGCTCTCTGACACTTGTATACAAATGTATAAAATGGTTCAGAGACTAAAATAATAGAAATGTGTCTATTCCTGGTCCACTGTTTAGGCAAAAATACTTAAAGCAAGACCCCTACTGTTCTATAGAGACACAGGGAAACAGAGAGGGGACCACATAATCCATCAGTTATTTGATTATTTGCTTTCAAGTCTGTTCTTTCTTCCAAATGTCGTTTCTAGAAGTGTTGTATGGTCCCCTGCTCCCTGTTCCCCTCTACAATTCTTTTTTCTGGTCTTTCCATTTTAGGGCTTGGTGCTATTGCATTTATGGAATCGTTTAGGAAACTAATTTGCAAAAACATTGACTTTTTGTATATATATTTTAAACTTCTAGAATGTATATATATTTTAAACAAACTGCTAGAATGGGCCCCAGACTACTCTGATTAATGTCTTTCTCTTCTAAGAAATACCCTAATAAACCATCTATACCTTTCTATAAAGGTGGATTCATTTGGGGCTTTATTTTCCCACCAATAATTCATCTGGGGTTTTGTTGCAGCAGCATCAGTTATGCCTTCCAGTGATGAGAAATAAACAGGTTGCACTTGTCCCTCAACTCTCCCAGTATAGGGGCAGGCCTCCTCACCCTACACACATGCATTTTCCCATAGTGGGGAGTTCACTTATGGAGAATGTGGCTACAAGGGAAAGGATGACATCCAAGGGCCTCTTGCAAAACAGCACTTTAAAATAGAGGGATGGAGCAAAGTGCTTCTTTTAAGAGGCCCTCTTTTAACTCAGGCTCCTATTTATCAGGGTCATCCCACCTCATACAGCAGGGGAGACCCATTGCAAGCATTTGACGAGTTCAAGGGGTAACTATTTCATAAAAGGCCCCTTCTCAGCTTCCAGCAAGAAAACCATTAAAGCGCATCAACCTTGACAGTTGCACAAATGCCCTGAAGGCTGTGCTGCAAAAACTAAATTTCAATATCTCTGCCTGCATTGTGGGGGCCTCCTGTGCATCTACCTGTTTAAATAAGAAGAGACTGGAGTTTCAGATAATGATGTTGGGGGGCCAGACAGGTGGGGGCAACTGGAGAGGGATGGCAGTGGGGGAGTGAGTAGCAACATAAAATCCTAAAGTGATTTGATGGTGCTCTTAAAGCCCTCATTTAAGAAAACGCATGCATCTCAATCTAAAATGACCCGTGGTGTGTAGCACCAACTCAGCACTAACAGGAATTAACCAACATGTTTGCAGAAAGTTAGAACAGGTTCTAGTTACCAGAATATCACTCCACCCGCAAGAAATGGTCTGACAGTGACTGGCTTTCTGAGAACTAAAGCAAAATATAACCCCCCTGGGGATCTGGACGGAAAAAATAATGCTCACGTGATAAAGGAGGAAACCTGCTGACATTAATCACAGATGTTAGGCTGTCCCAAATCTTACTCTTCCACTCCCAAGCCATATCTTCTCTGAACTAGGTATGATCTGTTCAGTCTTTGTGAGATTTCCTGAAAATGGGAAGAGAACAGCAGTGCCTTAACACTTTCTGGCGATGAGTACAAGGTTTTGCTAACGTGGGAAGGATTCTCCTCATTGGCACAAACTGGGAAAGTGTGGAGTGCTCAGGCTTCATGTAGCAATAGTGATGATACTCCCAGGAGACAACAGGGTAGGTGGGTTTTCAAGGCCCCATGGAGAACATGCTGGTCCCCAGTTGCTGGGCCCTGCATACTCCTGATTTTCTAACCTGCCCAGCAAGCTCATGGGTGTCAACAGGATCAACAGATAAGCACTGGAGAATCCAAACACATTTTTTTTTTTTGCATGGGGAGGCACCGGGAATCAAACCCGGGTCTCTGGCATGGCAGGCGAGAACCCTGCCACTGAGCCACCATGGCCCACCCTCAAACACATTTAACAACAATAATACACGACAATATCATTTATCCATCCTTTTGCTTGTGCACAGGTCTAATGGTTGTGCAATGTATTATCTTAGTTAACCCTTTCAAAACCACATGAAATGGTACTATTATCAGCTCTACTCCACAGATTAGGATTTAGTGTCATAAAAAGAGGTGAAGGGATGCAAGAGTAGTTCCGTAGTAGAATTCTCACCAGCAATGTGGGAGACCAGGGTTCAGTTCCTGGCCCATACACTTCCCAAACAAACAAAGTAAAATCATCAAACAAAAATTCAACAAATGGTGTTGCAATAACAGGATACCCTCATCATAGAAAAAGAATAAATGTGACCCCGGGCATATAGCATACAAAAAAAAAAAAAAAATGTGGTGAAATAGTTTGGCCACATGTCTGCAGTCATATAGAAGAGTATTATATGTGGTTTTAAATTGTGTCATAATGCAGATTTAACTGAATCCTGATTCTCTCACTTATGAAGGGTATGATCTTAACCTCTCTGATCCTCACATTGATGTAATATGTATTAGTAGGGTTTTTGTAGGGAGTAAAATTATATCATAGCTCTTAAGTTATATGGATGAGATACAGTGTGTAGCAGCAGGTTTGCTACAGAAGAAACAATTAATGAGTTCCAGCTGGAAAATGAGCAGGTGGTACTGTTCTCAATTTAGAGAGCAATTAACTGAAGTTCAAAGACTCTGAGGGGCTTTTCCAAGGCCACACAAGCTAGTAGATGGCAGAAATGAACTGAAGACAAGAATTCCCAGCTAGTCTGTTGTACTTCCTATGGCATCAAAAGTTCACCATGCTCCAGGGAACACTGAGTCATATATTGTCAGTGGGCCCCCTACTTTGAAACAAAGTCAGGTAAAAATAAGTCAGCCATCTAAATTGTTTCCAAATAATATTTGTTGAACGCTGAGTGTTTAGGATTATTTTCCATTTGGAAAATGAAAGTGAGATGCTTTAACTCCATAACAATAAAGGCAGAGCCTTAAATTTCAAGGGTAGTGACCTTTGGGAGATCTTTGGGCTGGAAGCTGGGAATCAAGCCCTCCTCAAACTTTTCAGTACCCTATTATCAGGGTTAACAGCCTCCGACTCCCACATCTGTTCCCATCCCTCTCTCAAGAGGGTCCACAGCGGGCAGGCCATGCTACAAAGAGAAAATCTTTCTTTTTTTCTTTTTTGGCATGGGCAGACTCCAGGAATTGAACCTGGGTCTCTGGCAGGGGAGGCAAGAATTCTGCCACTGAGCCACCATTGCATTGCCCCAAAAAGAAAATCGTAATCACTTCTTTCCAAAATGACTTATATTTATTTATATTCACTTATTTTCACTAATCTAAAAAGTATAGTGAAGACATTCCTACAGTCCTAGGGAAATAAAACAGGACAGAGAAATGATAATAAATGTTTATTTAAAAAATGTTCCTAAGGACAAAAATGTATATAAACTCTTTCCTCCACATTCCCTTCCACAGTTTGACTGAGTAGCATCTGGGTTGAATAGGATGTGGTTGTGAATATTTTATCAGATTTTTTCTTTTTCTTTTACTAAACATCCATTTCACTGTAGAAGGAGACTGGATCTTAAATCACCTTAGACAGCATTGCTTCTTAGATAGTCAATACACTACGAGTTGGGAGAACTAGGTTATATTTGGCTCCTATGTTTCTGAGATGGCTGAGATTATTGTAAAGTTCAGTCTAGTCCAATTAATTCTCTTGATACTCTTGATAGTTTATTATATCTTCAGCTATGTTAGACAAGTGACTACTGATGCCGCAATGCTGATATTAATTTTTAAGTGAACCTCTAGCAAGGTACCCTGAAATTTCACTGTTTGCAACCTGACCCAAGAATTCTATTTAAAATGATATTGCATTTGTATATATACACACCATAAGTTCAACATAATCCGTACATTCATTAAGACTCAAGTTTTTCTACTGACATCCCACTTCCTCAAGTTTTAGTTCTGTCAGAATGGCTACTGGTCACTAAGTCCTTTGCTGTGCTTCACAGTTGCAACTAAAGGGACGTTCTTCTTTTCTTGAAGCCAACAGAGAAGAGTTAACACTGATTATATTGTTAGTTGATACAAACAGCTAGTTTCATAATGATTTGCAATTAAAAATGCAATATCTTATCTTCTTCAGCCAGCAACTTTGACAGGAACAAGACATGCCCTGTTCTTGAAATAGTTGAGTCAATAAGCATGCCCCAAATAACCTCTATTTTACATAGAAAGTGCCTGTTTAAAAAAAGAATTCAGAAGCAGTGGAAATAGAGGTATTTGAGGGCAAACTGAGTTACATCACAAAATATTATGCAAAGCGAATTTACCTTTTTATTAGCTAAAGGTGGATACGTATTAAGTAATTTGGGAGTACAAGGAAGTGTCATACAAATACGATAAAATAATAAAATGGCTAAATACCATAATGGATCTGGTTAAGTACAGTAATTAGAAAAACAAAACATTTTATATTTATTTCATTTGATATTTTTCCAAAATGGCAGTGATAGAAAAATAAAGACATAAGCACACAAGCACAAAGAGTATGGGGAGAAGGCAATACCAGATGAGAGAGGTCAACAGAATTTTGAAGGATGAGAACAGAAGTTGCTCTTTCTGAAGGGTAGTCCATGCCTACAGAGGAGACTAATTTGAGGAGTGAGCTGGTTTGTTCCAAAGAACTCTGGAAAGATTCAGTTCTTAGAGGTTCCACGAATCATTGAAAATGGAAGTCAGGAATGAGACTGCAAACCTTGATTTGGTTTAGATTTCAGTCCCCAAATCCTCATTTTCATGCCCTTTAGCCAAATGATTATCCCTTTTCTAATTTCTTAGAAGATAGAATGTTAATTCTTTTCCAAAGAAATTAAACTCAGCGGAATGAAGAACAGAACATGTATTTTCTGTCCCAGATTCATGAATGTGCAGCCTGTGCAGTCACCTAAAACCTCACACTCTGAAAGGTGTTTAATGCCCTTTTGTCACCATCTAGAAATTATTAATATGTTTTGGACAAGGAGCCCTACATTTTTATTTTGTACTAGGCCCTGAAAATTATGTAGCTGATTCTGGTGTTTGTAAGGAATGACATGTACTGGGGTACCAAATAGAAAATACAGGCATTAAGGAAAGTAACCAAAATGAATCCCAAGTCACCCAACCCTCTGACCCTAGCCTGGATTCAGAATGAGATTGGTGAGCTATGTTATCTGCCCATCTCATTTCACATACTCAGGGAACAGACTGGAAAAATTTTCTTAGGAAAAATAGAATAACCCTAAGATATTGACCTTTGAAAGACTCCTAATAAAAGTCAGACTTGCTACCTAATCAATCTTTGGTGAATGCCCCAAATTAGGAAAATCTTCCCCTGCATGTAGAGTTATTATCAACTATCTAATACCTTACTCTAAAATATTAATGGGTAGTCAAGGATCACCAGATATTTAAGACACAAACTGTAATACAAAGAAAGAAAGAAACTTAAGGAAAATAAATTCACATTATGAACAGAATAAAATTCCAAAGGAAAAAAATCTATCAATTTTAATTCTCTAAAAATTCTATCAATTTTTTTTTAGAGAATTAAGAGGAAAATGTCATATCCATGAAATGACAATATAATACTATTAAAAGGAAAGCATGATAAGGAGACAAAAAGCTAAAAAGAGCTCTAAGAAATTAAAACTATAATAGCCACAATTAAAAAAGGAAATCAATAAAGAGATTGGAAGGTAAAGGAAATCTCCTACAAAGAGTGAACAGATAAAATAAAGCACAGCAAAATATTAAAGAAATCATAAAGGAAATTTCCCAGGAGTGAAGCATATGAATATTCATGACTGAAAGAAGCCTATAAGTGGGGAAAAGAAAAGCCAAGCAATATACCTCACCTTGCTCTCCTGCACACAAAAGGGTGAGGTGGTTTACAAAGAATTGGGAGTGAGGTTTACAAAGAATCAGACTTCCCAGCACTGCATGCAGGAGACTGTCGAGTTACACCATGAAAATGTCAACAGAAAATGGTTTCCAAACTTGAATTCATTGCTCTATCAATCATCACTATTGGATGAGGTATACTTGATATATTCCTAGATGTATAAGGACTCAAGAAAAGAAAAAGTACTTTCCAGTAACTTTTCTAAGGTAGCTATCAGCTAGTTGTGCCAGTTTGAATCTCTTGTGTACCCCCAGAAAAGCCATGTTCTCTAATCCTTATTCAATATGACCAGGTGGTATCTTATTTATTGTTTCCATGGAGATGTGACTCAACCAATTGTGGGTGGTAACTTTTGATTAGATGGTTTCCATGGAGATGTGTCTCCACCCATTCAAGGTGGGGTTGATTACTGGAGCCCTGTAAGGGGGAATCATTTTGGAAAATGCTTCAGAACCAACAGAGCCCACACAGGAGAGACCTCTGGAGATGCAAAAGGAAAACGCCCCTGGGGAAGCCTTATGAAATGAGAAGAGAAAACTAGCAGATGTCGCCATGTGCCTTCCCAGCTAACAGAGGTGTTCTGGACCCATTGGTCTTTCTTGAATCAAGGTATCTTTTCCTGGATTCCTTTGTTTGGACATTTTCACAGCTTGGAACTGTGAACTTGCAACTTAATAAATTCCCCTTTTTAAAAGCCATTCCATTTCTGGTATATCGCATTCCAGCAGCGTTATCAAACTAAAACACTAGTATACTTTAAAAAAACAAAGGGGGAAAATAGATAAGGCATAGAATTCAGGAAATCCCATCCAGTAAGGGGTGAAAGGAGATCTCAGGTCCTCTGTCATACAGCAGACTACAGAGCAACCGTTCAGATTTCAACAAGAAGTTGGAGGATTGTGAGACAGATGGTTCCAAGGAAAAAATAAATTGGAACTGATGCTATGTTTGAGCATTTGGACAAAGTATCAATAGGCATTTGACTATGCTCTCAGAACAATATAGGGAAAACCAAGCAAATCAAACACTTGCCAATAATCATAAGGGTTAAGGGGAGAAAGAGGCTATTATTAACCTTACAAAAAGCAAAAACAAATAGGAGAAGGAAACTGGTCACATTAGACTCTTTGACTCTGCAGAACAACATACATCTAGTTAGGATAATACGGATTCCATTTGGTTTAGTTTATTTATCACTCCCAAAAGTGATATAATTATGTTGAGAGGATTTCAGCAATGGTGATAGAAGGAAGGATTGTACAAAGTGGAGGGGTGTATGCATAATGGAGCTAGACATCCTAAACTGCCTTAACTAGAAGAAAACAAGTATAAGATTGAAGAAAACAAAAAAATAGCCTAGTAAAATATTATTTATGAAAATGGAAGACTATTAGAGAAGAAACCGTTAAAAGGGGTAATTTTTACTGTAGATGGATTGATAGATGGATAGAAAATGGTACTTCCATAAAAAATGATAGAAAAGTTTTGTTTTGTTTACTGAGGGAGTTCTTTTAAAGTTAACAGAGAAATAGTTAATGCAGAATGAGATTACATCAAGATTTCTTTTTAAATGTATGCTCTTTTTTTTTGATCTTTTATCATTTTTGTCTGTTGGGCAATGTTGAAATGGTTTTAAAAAAAACTGTGTTATCTATATTCACGACAATATTCAGATCTATGACTACAATGCTCCGTTGCTCCCACAGTTGACCCCCATCATCCTGGAGACAATGAAACACAGAAGAAAGCTCTTCTCTGCATTTTTTGACCATTTCATTGTCCTCTTGTGTAATGGCTGCTTTGTTCCTATGGGAGTAAAATGAAGCCTTCCTGAAAACCAAGAACATCCAAAGACTTTCTCAGGAAGGGTCAGCTCCTGAAATAGGGGTTGCCACGATGTGAAAATTGAACACATTAAGCCTACTAGATAAACTTCAAAAAGAAAAATTTTTTGTGTTTCCAAAAGTCCGTAAGTCCACGCTTGCCGTTTTTTATGTTATAGTAACAGACTGGGGAAAAGACTGATTAAAATATTGAGTATCCAAACAGTGCTATAATCCATTATCACGGAAAGTAATTAGGAAGAAATAGGCATGCTGGTATGGAATGATCTCCCAGATATATTGCTAAGCTAAAAGACAAACCAGCCAGCAAGTTGCAGAAGAGTGTAGATGGTATACTCATACCGGCGTGAACTTATTCTGAACGTATAATAGTGGCTGTTTTTGGACAGAGATGCTGAGACAAGAATCCTGGAGTGGGAGTTAGCTTTATTAATCACTTAGACTCCTATATTATTTTCAAATTTATGATGTGCGTAAATTATTTTTTTGAAAGTCAATAATACATAACTAATAAATTATATTAGTTCATATGATCAACACCTAGTATCTAAATTTTGGAACATTTAGTCTGACTTCAATCCATAAATGAGGGTGAAATTAGGATGCTTGCCTTTAAATAAATAAACATGGTAAGAGCACTGAGCAAGGAGTTAGAGGCAGGAGATCCTGGTTCGAATCCCATTATCCTATATAAAAGCTGTGTATATTTCCTAATTTCTTTTAATCTCAGTTATGTAATCTATAAAGTGGGGATAATGATGACTTTTCCTCCTTCCTCATGGTTTGGTGTGAGGAACAAATAAGAGCAGGTAAAGGAAAAGGCTTTGTGCACTTTGAAGCACCATGTAACTGTTCATGTTTTGTAGAAAGGAAACTGGTTTCTCGAAATTGTTGCACATTTTATTTCAAATTAACTAAAATAAATAGCTAACATTTTTGTGCACTAATTATTCCACAAGTTGTACTAAGAGCTTTAGATGTATGCTCTCATTACTCACAACAACACATGAATAAGTATGTATTATTATTGTCCCATTTCCTAGATGAAGTTACTCAGGCACAGAGAGGTCAAATGACATAACCAGTTATGGGGACGGGGGGCAGTGATGAGATCCATAGCCACACAGTCTGCCACATTTTTTATAAGAAGAGCATCTGTAAATGATAGCAACTAAAAAACTGCTGGGGACATTCTATACTTTGTAGTGACAGTTTTGCTCTGTTTTTTGAATTAACTCAAGTTTTGCTTTTTCTCTGCAAAGTTTCCTAAAGTTTCTTTTCTACTTCCTCTTCAAAATTGTTTCTCCCCACAACTGCAAATACATCCTACATCTCTTAGGAAATTAATCACAAAATTAAAAATGTCTAAGAAGAGAGTAACTGACCCTGGAACTGCTAGTGTCTATTTTTGTTGTCTCATCTTTGGCAGATAGCTTTACAATTGATGTGCACAGATTAACCTGAATCACTGAATTCCAACATTCCAGGGCTGAAAACTACCAAGCTTTTTCACAAGTACTCAATCAACAAGAAAAAGGTGATTTGCATAGGGAAGAGTATAAAATGAAAGATGGAATTTTAATAGTAAAAGCAGAAGGCACATGCTAATAAGTTCTGAGCCTGAAGGCAGCACCTTAAGGATGTTGTGTTAGAGTGTTGTATGTTGAATGATATTAATGAACTTGAATTCCCCCAAATATTTTAAATATGTTGACCACAGTTAGAATGTGAACAAATTGAGAAAAATGTATTTGTGTAACAAAGGATAACCAGGCATTTGTGGGAGCATATGATATGCACTGGCCAAGAGGGGCACCCTCTCAACAAAAAATATTGATGACCAGACCTCTGAGGCATAGGAACCCAGGACAGATGCCACGTGGGTGAGCACTGGTAGGGGTAGGCTGAGACCGGGTGGTTCGGTCTCTCAAGCCCATGCCCCTTTACTGCTATACAAGTACCCGAGTCTTTTCACCAGGGCTGCTGACACTCCCCAGATGCCATGTCTAACTGGTTCCCCAGACCTCCGTTAAAAGTACCTGCTTGCCCTCCAGTGGATGGACGTTAGGGACTGGTATCTTCTACCTTTAGATGTGTTACATGCCCTTGACCTGGTTACTGCATATGGGTTGTGTGGACAGCTTGCCATGAAGTCAGCAAATAAATGACACTGAGCATTCAGACTACTGTCGTGACGAATCTGCTTTCCAGTGCTGAATTTACTTTTGATTCAAACTGGTTTTGGTTTGTTAGGACAATTATATTTACATAACATGACATGGAGTGGACAGCAGAGGAGATGGGGAGTTGCCTTCTTCTATTCTGCCTTTTGATTCAGCATTTTGGCCTTGGCAGAGTCATTTACTGTCTCTGGGATACGGTTTTCAAATCTGTAAGTGAAATGGATGGAATAGAAGATCTATAAACACTTTGAGTTTATTTTTCATTGATTTCTTTAGGTAGTCTTATTTTGCATGCCTACCTGAGTATTTCTGGTCAGTGTTTTCCAGGGTGAGACATTTGTCAGACAAAGGCAGTGGATTCTTTGCCTAATGCACTCAAATGACCAATGCCTGAGACATCATGGTTTCAAAGACAGAAAGAATTTATTGCTAGGCACAAGGCAAGAGATCAGATGGCCTATGGGTCCCAAAATCTGTTTCCCCAAACTGCAGTAATTCTGATAGTTTTATAGTATCAAAAGATGGGCAAGTTTTAGTATAAGGAACACAGTGGCTCCAGATAATGTAATTAGAGGTGATCTAATTATTGAGCATGTGTAAATTGATTACATGCTTGGTCAAGAACATTTATAAGAAAATGGTGGCCTTAATATGATGATGGGCATGATTCTTATCACTATAATGAGGTATAAGTCACTTCTAGGTTAAAGTCTAAACTGCTGTGCATGTCTGGCAGGCCCATTTTGGTTAGATCCAGTTTCAGTTATCAAGATAACTTTGCACTTGGGGTGGATTAGTTATGGACTGACCCAAGACCCTTCCTAATTTAAACATTATGGGCTGTTTTTCGTGGTTCCATGACCTGAAAGTCAAAAACTGGATAAATGGGTACAAATGAACAAGGTTTTTACAATCACAAGGGCACAAGATAAAGGCTATGCCATCATTATCAGAGATCAAGGCAGCTGGATTACAGTTCAAAGATTTCAAATATTTCCCTCTATCTACTCTAATATACCAGAAAGCAAAAAGGAGTATCTATTAATGATTCACTAATCATAATCATCCCTTATATCCTAACTTCTCAGTTACAACACTAGGAAGAGGGGAGAGGGAGGAAGGGGAATAGTTTAAAAATAAAAACAGGGAAAAGATGCTTTTATGATGCCTTCAACCTGAAGAACAATCGCAAGAAAGATAATTCTTTACATACTTCCAGTTCAAGGATGCAAAGAAGAGGGAAGCAAGTCCACAGCTCATTCTTGAAACAAATGTTGTTTCTGAACTCCCCTGCCTGCATTTATATGTCATTTTGTGTTTTTACCACTTATAGGCATATGCACTTTAAAATGATGTCCTGAGATGCTTCAGTGACTTCTAGTAGAAAAATGCAAATAAATGTAGATTCCTGTTAATATCGGTTTCATCAAAGCAAACAGGCAGAAGCAAGAACATTATTAGTTTGATAAGAGTGTATATTTGAAAGATTTCCCTAGAGGACTGAGGAAAAACTCATCTCGTCCATTTCCTATTGTAGAGGAGCACTGATTGTTTCATGTGGAATTACTTGCATGCACCGCTTGTTAGTCCCACCCTTGGCCCCTCACCCTCACTTTGTTTTTCTTTTAAAAGAGCCACTCTTGATTTCTGAAATGTCATTTTAATGAATGGTAGACTTGAATCAAGGCATTCAGGTATGAGCGGGTGAGAGAAGGCATGAATAACGTAATAGAGTTTTGGAAGAAGAATAATAGTTTGAGAAGACAGCTTTTTTATTACAGGAAAAAAAAAAGAAAACTTGAAGTGCAAAATCTCCAATTAAAATGACATGAATATAAGGAATCCAAGGGCCTCCTATTGGATTTCAGTTACTTTTGAATATACAAAGTACAAAGGTACTGTTTCAGTTTACCTTTGAAGATAGCTTGGTATATCCTCTGACATTTTTCTTAAATAAACCTAAAATTTCTTTGATGGTAGGGATCTTGTGATTAATCC